>JAPFFP010000088.1:8948750-8963533 GCA_026153255.1 Solanum medicagineum
CCAAATAAACCTATGCAGTCAGTATTGTGTCAGCGCCAACAGTTAAACACTGACAGCCTTGTAACCAATCTTATGCCATTTGAAAATAGCTCCTGGCCTTGGCATATTGTATAAGCGTATTGTGTATGGTGCAAAATCTGGTATCTTGGAGTAAGAAACAAAATGGTGTATCTTGATCTATGCAGAATCGAGCTACAGCTTAATCCACATATGAAATACTATAGATGCATCACCTTTCAGCTGAGGTTAGTTTGAAGCCTTCTTCTCCAGCAAAACTTTCATGTGACATTCAGGCTTTCAATCGCCTTATAGCCAGTGTACCATGAACGGACAAATCATATAGAGGCTAACTGTCACTTTATCAGTGAGAAAATTCTGGAGACATGATTTCCATTGGCTATGTGAAGACAGGGGAGCAATTAAGTGATATATTTACGAAGGCTTTAATAGAAATCAGGTGGAATATCTTTGTTTCTTTAGATAGATTGACCTGAACACCTACAAATAGCCGTTATTTTTGGAATAATACAACATAATTGGTCCATTGTCTTTGTATTTTACAAGAACTAAGAAAGCAACCTAGAAAAAGTATCATGTTATATGCTCCCTTTATTTTGCTCATGGCAGTAAACTGTCAACCTCATCAAAGAAAAAGAAAAGGTGACATGCTGCCAAAGCATGTGCTATCAGTCAGATGGAATGCATGTGTAGTAACTAGTATCATAATTGGAAACTTACTGCAAGTATCACCCTCCCACATGCAGAAAAGGATTCACCAGCAATATCAATCTCAACTACAGTTTCAGCCCCAACAGCAGGTTGAGAAACACAGGCCAAAAAATGGCGAACAACCAACTCGTACACTCTCTGCACAAAACAAATGTCAGTAGTAGAAAAGGAGTTCAGCATGGGTCACAAGGGGAAGTCATAGTTCAACTCCTATATAAGTTTCCACCAGCTAAGAATAGTGTCAGATCGAGTACTAACATGGTGATCCTGGCTCCAACTGGTTTCCCCAGCAGAAAATTTAGTTGGATGAATAGGAGGATGGGCTTTGTCATCATGCCCACCTCCACTAGGGTTTCTCCATAGTCCTGATTGGGGGTCTAGTAGGCGCTGTGCATATGTGCCCCATACAGGATGACGTTCTTGTTCTTGCACCATTGTCTGTTTACACAAATCAACAGACTCAGCCAAAACAATTCAGAGAACCTAAGTCGCATCAGCATTCTGGTCACATGAATATCACAATTAAGCAGCACTAGCATTCTGGTTAACTGACACAACTGAATTCCACTTTTTAGTTGTTGCTGAAGGTTCTCTGCTGAATTATCACCAGTGATGTAATGTTAAAACTAATAACAGCAATTCCCTACCTTTTTACGAATTTACTGATATCATTTTCTGCACTCTGGTATGGCATGTATACAAGCAATAAGGTCATTCAGCTTAACTGAGCTATCAATAGCTTTGGTATACTTCTCCTAATATGTTACAAGTTGCATGTATGAGTTATTAAGCTTAAGAGTCGAGAGCACAAGTACCTTACTTGCCCCTGACAAGACCAGTTTTTATCTTTGGGCATGTCTTGATAAACAATAATATGATGAAAAAAAGTTGTTTTGATTATCATAACAAAAATGTTTAGTTATAAACAGTTTTGTTTTTTGATCAGGTAAAAAAAGTCAACTCTCAGAAGAATCCAGAAACAATTACTCTCATAACAAAATCTGAACACTTCCTGATACAAAATTTAAAGCAGAATCAAACAAACGAAAATTGTTTTCTGATCCAAAGACGTATTAAATTTGCTTATGACTTTTTTTTTTTTTTGGGATAACTGAGAAATCATTGTGGGTCACTGGTGCAAAGTTCGAAACTCGATGAGTAATTTGTCCATCTCTCTGCCTTTCTCCACTTAAATACAAATTTTTTGATTGTGGCAGGGTTCTAATCCGCGTAGTGCGCATAGTCACCCATCACAAGTTGCATTGTTACCCCTAACCAAAGCCCTGGGGCTAAAATTGCTTTTGGATTTGAGAGTAGCTGAAATATAGTATAATTAAATAATTAAAATTAAGCTCTCTCTAACAGGTTAAGCTTTTAAATAAAATGGTCACATAATTCAATCTGGTAACAGAGCAGGCATGACCCAGGGTTCAAATCTTCCAAAAACAACATACTCAATGAATCCCACAAGCAAGATCGGGAGAGGGTAGAGTGTATGCAAACTTTACCACTACCTCGTGGAGATAAGGGTTCAAATCTTATTGCCACCTAAAATCAAAAAAATATATTCCATATGTCCACCCCGTAAAAAGTATCAGGCACACGTGTAAGGGTGCGTGTTGAGACATAATAAGATTAAAATGATTAAAGTATGCTCGCTAACAACTTAAACTTTAAAAATGAGATGGTCACACACTTCATAAGAGCTATTAAAAAAGTTCTGGTGTTTTGGCTTGAGTCAGCATTCCTCAACGAGCCTTCCTCCACTTAAACCCTATAAATTGTAGTAAATTAACTTTCTAGTAAGCATTTGTAAAATATTTGGTTGAAGTGGAAAAAGGGGTATTTGAAAGTTGAACTTCTGTTGGACATAAATCTGACTAGTAAAAACATAAAGTTTTATGAGAGAACAATTATTTAAAATACTTCTCAAACCAAATTTTCAATCTTGATAGGATAATGTTGGGTATGTTGTTAATTCATTATTTCAAGTTGAAGTTACAATGGAGGATTAAATTGTAAAACGAACATTGATTAGCAAATAATATATCAAATTCAAGTTGAAACAATGGAAGGATATTTTGGCCAAACGGTTCTTTTAGGGTAGATTATGTCTATTTTAAAAGTTAGGTTTTTAAAAGACCAAATGCTTCTTTATCTTGTATTAGAGAAAACTTCAGATTTCTCACTGAACTCTTATATGTTCTTTTATCATCATAAACTAAAAAGGGAGCATGGGACTTACTTATCCTCCACACGTACTTCCTCCATCTAAAAGGATAAGCACAACTATTATTGATTGAGGTTTCTTTGACTACATTTTCATGGAACTTGGTTAAATAATTTTTTTTGGGACAAAGGTAAGAAGTTTGTACATAAATCTTCAGCACTAGGGCTAGAATCCCAAAAATTTACATCATAGAATTGCATATAACTGAGTAGGCTCAGCAATCCATAAAAGAGAGATCTATCTCAGGTCCTATTTCATCTTACAAGGATCCTAGAATGTCTACAATTTCTACAGGATCATCTATATACTCAGAACTACACCAATAGCAAAAAGTGATACAGTCCATTTTAATCTTATGTAAAGGACCGCTAATACTTGCAAAACATCTTGAATTTCTCTCTTTCCGAATGGTCCACCATATCACTGCTGGGATAATTTTTTCCATCTATTTTTGTCTGTGTTACCACTCCTTTCATTGTTCCAGCTTACTAGAGCCTGACCTGCCCTTTCAGGCATGGTCCACCTTATGCCTCTGAAACTAGTGAACAAGTTCCATAGCTGACTGTTTTACAATATAGAAACAGATGGTTGATTATCTCTGCCTTTTGCTCACAAGAAAAACATCTTGGACACATTTCTATGCCCCTCTTCATGAGGTTTTCTTGAGTTAAAACAACCCCTTTCACTATAAACCAAGTGAAAACTGCCACTTTGTATGGGATCACTTTCCATATAAGCTTCCATGGTAAGAAGCTGATTTAAGACCCCATCTGATTCAAATTCTTATAGCCAAAGCTAACTGTGAAAAAGCCTTTGGTATGGCATTGCCATTTGAGGGTATCTTCTCCTTTGGTCCTGTATACTGATCTAAAGTGCCATTAAATTCAGCCATTCTTTCCATCTCCAATCTTGCATCAATCTTGTTGGAGAGTAGCCTTTTGTTGCTGATTCAGTAGATAAATATCTGGAAAATGTTGCTTGAGACTGTCACTTACTGTCCAATCATCTTCCCAGAACATGACCTTTCCACTATTTACATTGAAGCTTGTTCTTTCAAGGAAAACATGCCCCAAGTTTCTGATTGACCTCCATACATTGATGCCACATGCAGAAGTTACTTCTTAGTCTTCCAAAAGCCTTCCTTCTCATATTTTGCTTGAATCACCCTACCCCATAGTGTCAGCTCTTCTTTTGGGAATCTCCACAGCCCTTTCATAAGCAAGCTTTTGTTCTGTATTCTAAGATTTTTTGTGCTCAGCCCCCCATCCTTCTTAGATAGGATTACAGTCTTCCATTTAACTAAATGGAAACTTTTGTTCTCCTTATCTCCATTCCACAAAAAAATTCTCCTTAGGGCATCAATTCTTTCTTCCACTTTTAGCTGGAAGGGGAAAAATTGACATCAGATACGTTGACAAAGCATCCAAGAACGAGCTGAGCAAAACTAATCTCCCCCCTCTGGACGAATATTGTGTTTTCCACCCAGACAAGCTCTTTTCACATCTCTCCGCAACTCCATTCCAAATCTCTTTTGATTTGCTTTTTTCACCCAGAGGCATCCCCAAATAGACAGTTGGTAACTGCCGTATCTCCCCTCTCAGGACTTCTACAAGTTGTTGGATTCTGTTCACCTCATTAATTGGGAAAATATGACTTTTCTTCCAATTTATGTGGAGATCAAAGGTTGGTTCAAAAAGAATGAGGATTATCCTCAAAATCTTGAGTTGTTTCTTCTCTGGATCAAAGAAGATGAGGGTATCATCTCCATATTGCAAAAATGTGACTTCAACATTTGCATTCCCATCTTTTGCAACATTAAAACCCCTAATCCATCCATTACTGTGAGCTGTGTTTATCATGTTATTCGAACCTTCCATCACCAGAATGAACAGAAACAATGAAAGGATGTCACCTTGCCTCAGTCCTCTATTGGAGAGGAAGAACCTTCTGGCGAACCATTTATTAGCACTGAAAACCTGGCAGTACTTACGCAAATCTCATCCAAGTAAAACAGTTTACTTTGTAGGGTATTTTTGGTGTCCGTATCATCTTCCAAGGCCAGTATATTTCCTGTATAGCTGCTTTATTCAGGTCCTTATATGCAGATCTAATAGAGATATTGCCCTTGTTGTCTTTCATTCATGTCTACCTCTTCATTAAGGTTGTTGATCCCTGCTACTGAGTCGTACAACTCTGATATTCTTCCCATTCCCAATCATTAAAAGGTCCTCTTAGGAATAGGTTTCATCCTTGTCCAGTCCGTATCATAGCAAATGTAGCTTGTTGCTGACTTAAGGTAAAGAGTGCAGGCGTTGGGGTTTCATTGTCAAGTGACCAGCCCATTTATCATGCCAGAAAGAGGTCATCTGCACATTTTCTACTTTTATCCTGGTCCTACTTTATAGCATTGGCCAGATTTCCTGATAGCCTTCATAAACTACACCCATAAGGTATTGTAACTGCCTTTGTCATCCACTTATCCTCTATTCCATAATCCATATGTTGCTATAATGACTTCCTTCCACAGCATGCCTTCTTCAGTAGCAAACTTCCACAGTCATTTCACCAGCAAGCTTTTGTTCTGTTTTCAGGTTCCTAGTGCTCAGGCCACCTGCTTTTTTGTTCACTTAACAGCTCCTCACATTTGACGGGATGATACCTTCATTTCCTTGCCAAAAAAATTTCTTCTCAAGAGTATCAATTCTCTTACTTACATTGGCAGACATTGGGAAGATGGACATCAGGTAGGAAGGTAATGTATTAATCACACTATTAACTAGGGTCAATCTGCCTCCCCTAGAAAATTTTTGACTTTTCCAGTTGTTAGCCTCCTTGTGCAGTTTTTCACTGCCCAATTCCAAATACCTGCTAATTTGCTCTTGGTTCCCAGAGGCATGCCAAGATAGGTTATTGGAAGTTCCCCTCTTCTCCCCCCCTAATCTGCTTGCCAGAGTCTCTTCTCTATGTTATTGATGTTGTACATGGAACATTATCCCCAGTTTATAACCAGCCCTGATACTGCTTCAAAAAGAATGAAGATGACCCTCAGTATTAGGACATGCCCCTCCATTGCCTCAAAAAAGACTAAGGTGTCTTCTGTATGCTGCAAGTGGGTTATCTCCAAGTTGTTTGCCTCTCCCACCAAGTAGACTGCTCATGATCTCCATTGCTAATAGGAACAGGAATGGGGACAAAGGGCCACCCTATCTCAAGCCTCTGTGGAAGGAAAGAAACCATTTGGTGATTATTAATTAACACTGAGAACTTACCTGTGCTAATACAGTGTTTAATCGACGTGATCCATCTGGAACCAAATCTCATCTTCTCCAAAAACTGTATAAGGAAGTTCCAGTTCAAGTAATCATAGGCCTTCTGAATGTCCAGCTTGCACTGTCTGGAGTTCACACTCATTGAAATTTTATCTAATTATCTGCCTCCCTATGATGGAGGTCATATGTTATCCGTCAACTAGACAATCAATCACCTTCTTTAATCTTTCTGCAATAACTTGGCTATAATCTTATACCCCCACCCCCCAACAAACAGACTAATGGAAATGATCTCATTGAGCTCCACTGCACCAACTTTCTTTGGTATCAAAGCCACAAAAGTTGCATTTAGACTTTCTTCAAAGAAGCCTTTCTCATTAAAACTTGAACTGCTTCTATAAATCCTCTCTAATGATTTCCCAACACAGTTTGAAGAACTCCATAGAGTATCCACCAGACCCAACGGCCTTATCACCTGCACAAGCTTTAATACATGCCGACACATCTTGGGATCAAAAGGGGCCATCAGTAATGAGTTGTCCTCATCATTAATCCTGGGACAGCTCTTCATTTCTAGTTGTGACATCCATTCCTCTGTTTCTATGTACATTTCTCATAGATGCCACTATCCTTTTTTCGATCTCTTCTGAATCCTACACCATCACTTCTCCCACTTTCAGTTCGTCATATGGTTTTGAATCTCCTGTGAACATTTGCAGTTTGTGAAAGATAGTAATTTTTTATCAATAAGATAGTAATTTTCCAATCAACTTTTTTTAGCCAAGTTGCCCTGGCCCATGGATCTCTGCCTCCAAGCACTCTCTTCTTTCCTGACTATGTCTTCAAACTACATATGAAAGTTATTCTGAAGGCTATCTACTCCTCCTGCAGTGTCCTATATTCCAGGATCTTCTCTAGCCTTCCATCTGAGTCGGGACATTTTGTGTTTGGGCCCCCAGGGTCCCCTGCCTTGTCTTATCTGCTATTTTAGTTTAACTTTTAAAGCTTTCAATTTGGCCACTAGTACGAAATCAGGACTGTCCTCAATACTTGAATGAGACCCACCAATCCTTCTGTTTGCAATCATCAATTCTCAAACTTGAAGTAGGATGTTAATGCTTCTCAGTCTCCACTGAAGCATTATAAGGTTGTGATCTGAAGGAGTACCGATGCTCCTGTTAGAAGGTGCGAGAGGTTGGTTTTGGGAGCTACACAGAGGGGTAGAGGTAGACCGAAAAAGTACTGGGGGGAGGTGATTAGACATGATGTGGCGGAACTTGATCTCACTGAGGGCATGACCTTAGATAGAAAGAAGTGGAGGTAGCGAATTAGGGTAGCAGGCTGATTGGTAGGGCTAGGTGAATGCATGGCCTCGGGGTATAGTAGGGTTAGGTGGAGGACGCTTTTTTTTTTCCATGTCTTCTCATTATCTGTCGTATTATGTGTTAGTTTTCTCATATTTACATACTGTCATGCGCTATTCATTATTAGTCGCTCTTTCTGTTCCCTTCCCCTTCCCTTTCCTTTTTGTCATATCTAGTTCTTTTTGCTTATGAGTTTTGAGATGAGGGTCCCCAGGAAACAGCCTCTTTACTTCTATGAGGTAGTGGTAAAGTCTGCGTACATTCTACCCTCCCCAGACCCCACTTATGGGATTTCACTGGGTATGTTGTCGTTGTTGTTGATCTGAAGTTACTCTTTGTAGTACAGACTGATTGATGTACCTGAAACTGCCATCCATCTCATCTGAAATGAGAATTCTATCCAATCTTCTTGCACTGTCATGTTGGCCACCTTTTTCCTGTGTGTATTTGCCGTCTTTCAAGTCCAAGTCTACCAACTCCGTGTCTTTTATGAACTCTGAAAAATCAGTCATAGCTTTAGTAATTCTTCTACGATTCTTCTTCTCTGATGGATATCAGGTTGTGTTGAAATCTCCACAAGAAATCCAGGACCTGCAATAAGACCCATTATTGCACCAGTTTACCCCAAAGTTCCTTCCCTTTCCCTTTCTTGTATGTCGATTGGGGAATAGATTCATGTTAGATGCCAGTTGAGGACTTGTCTTTTCCCAACAAAACTATAGGATACTGAATATACGCAAACACTAGTGATCACCCCTTCCCATTCTCTCTTGCCCCAAACTATGACTATGCCTCCCTTGTCCCGCTAGTTTCCAATAAACATAAATTTACCCAGTTGTTCCCCCAAACCTCTCTTATAGCTTCTGCCTGAATCACAGAGAGATTCGGTACGTATTTTAGCATATAGACAATATCTGTAAATTTAGCCCATAAGTTCTGAAATCCAGAAAAATAATCCTAAACAGAAAGATCCCCTCGAGTGTAATTAGCAATACTCTTAACTGATATTGAAATTCCCCAGAAGAATAATTTTTTCCAGTGAAAGGAACACTGAAGGATTCAAAGTGATGTGAATTCATGCTTTTGAATAGCTATGAAAACAAGAAAGACTCAAGAAAATAACTAGAGTGACCAACAACAAAAGTCCTAGGTGTTAGGACTGATTGACGACGAACAGTCAACAAAAAACCAAGATTTCAAAAAAAACTTGAAAGAAACCACAGAAGAACTCTACGAAATAAGACAGACAAGAGAACGTTCTGATACCATGTGAAGATTTTTCCTGAATACCTCTCAAAGTAAGAGTCCTTGCATTAGATAGAGAGTATACACAATACACATCCCTAAAGATCCGTTTTCCTATCCCTAAGATCAGTTGCTCAATTCCTGTAAATCTACCATTTAAATCCCTCCAGATCTGCTATGCTATCCCACCAATCTGCTATGCAATCTATATGATTACTACAATAAATCTCTATAATTACACTAATTTACAACATTAATGTATACAATCATTCACCATTAATTCATGATTTTTGAGTTGTCCATCATGCTAACAGTTGCATGTTCGGAGGAACCACATCCTCCCCGACGGCTCGACCTGATCTGCTGAGTCGGTCTGCTCTTCTATCAGCATGTCTGCAGATTCTTCTGTTTCGTCTTGTGATACCTGATTCTCCCCTGATGTTTCTTCACTTCGCTCTACTGAAAGACTGGGATTACTTTCTTCTGATGTATCTCCAGGTCTTGCAGAGAAGATGTGTTTGTATAAGCTGGATGTGTTCGCTTGTATCTCTACATTGATTATATCCTCATGTTGGGTACCTTGCTGTTATAATAAAGTTGGGCTTGGTAAGCTTTGGCCCAACTGATCAGCTCTTCTAATAGAGCCCACCACAGCCCATAGTGGACTCTTATCCTAAAACTGACCCCACGTACATTTTATTGGAATTTTCTCCACCTTTTGATGAACCCACATCGCAACCCCTTACATCCGCCAACTCTTTCACCAAAATGTTCTCCAACCTTGTATTATCTACTCGTCCATAACCCTCCACCTGTCTCTTCACTTTTTCTGTTCTTACAGGCGCCTCCACCCATATCAGAATCGAAAACACTTAACCTTTATTGGTCACCTCTATCTCTCTCCGAACTCTCTTTCCATGTCCTTGCACCTAAACAAGAACCAAGTGAAGGTGATTTTTGAGAGTTGTCTCCTCCTCTTTCTCGATGAATTGACCACAGTGGTCACCAATCTGATTGAACATCTTGTGCAAACACATGCTCAGTGGAAGCCCTAGGGAGTCTGATCCATACCCAGTCCCTCTGCATCTCCGCTGGCAGCATCTTGAAGCCTCAGCTTCCTTTTCTTCAAGATTCATTCTCCAGTTTGGACATGTTCAGCAACTTTCCATGATGGGAAGTCGAAGAGGAATTGACTGTTGTTCATCCCATAAACACTAATTCAAAAAGCAATCTTCCAATTATTGCATGCCCGCCTCCTCACATTGTTTGAGGTTGGCATCTCCTGTGTTGGATTCTGAAACTTGCCAACTGCATCTGATTAGAAGATCCTTCTCTGATGTTGATGTGCCCCAATGATTCTTATGTTATCATTGTTTGCCTGTAGTTGTGCCTTCTTCTAAGATTCCATTGTCCATCTGTTGTTTGAGCACGCCTCTTTGAAGGATGAGGTCAACTGGGTTATGGGCGGAGTTTCCTGTGTTTTCTCTCGTTCTAGATGAACCTTTGCCACTATGTGTGCTATGTTCCCCCACCCTCCTTTATATGTACTCTCCGGTGTAAATGATGCCTGATTTGCTTTGTCCTTGAAGAGCCATAAAGCTTATGCATCTTCCTGTTTTCGTTGTACTTGAGAGTGCAGAAGAATACAGAGAAATGGTCCTTCATTTTCCATCTTTTAATTGTGTTCCCCCCTGTATTTTTGATGCTTCAATAAATACAAACACAAACAACTTTACGACTTTAAGACTAACCTAACTCTTTGCATAAAATTTCAGCTACATTACACCTATTCTTAACATAATTCAGCTCCAGATCTACATTTAGTGATGTTGTATGACTTAAATGCAGCATTGTAGAATATTCTACTGTCTCCATTAAGCAGAATCTGGCTAAGTCACTGGAAAAGACCCCCAGAAAAACAGTTGGGCCTAAGCTGGAATTAGCTACCTAGGCCTCGTCGAATGTGCCTGGGGGAATTTTTTCTCTCTCCAGTTTTAATACCCAAAAGATAATTCTCGTAGCAGAAACTCTGTACAATGACAGACCCTTTGTCTCTAGAAATCATATATCTAGCACCAAATTAGGAAGATCGGTTATATGTATTTTTCAAAGGCCAAAATCTCTTTAGACTTTAATTTTATTTGTTTTCCTCCCTCACTTGCATTTGTTGGGCAATAAAATTTGAGATGATGATTAATAACTCCCCACGTGGTTTCTATCCAACCCAACTTAATGTTTACTGCATCATACTATTTACATGCCATATGTAGCAAATAATTTGATTTTATCCATCAGAATAAACTTCCAGTATATTTTAGGAAGTACTGGAAACTTACAAAATTATTAACCAAACCAAAGAGCAGATTGGATCAGCCAGTTCTATTTGTTAAAGTAAATAATGGGAATATGGGGGAAGAAGAAGAAACCTAAGCTTCAATAACATCAGTAGAAGTACATTTCCTTTCACCAAGCTTCCACCTGCATATCTGTAGTAAAACTTCCTCTTTCCCATTTATGTTGACAAACATTGATTGTACACAAAGCGTAAGGAGTTAGTTTAACTCATACAGCAACAGCATACTGTATATTATGGAGTTTCTGCAGGAAATTGGTTTATTGGACATAAAATTGCATCATTGCATGTGTATAAAGTGAAATGGAGCAATGGGAGTGATGCATTTTCATAAGTTATTTTCCATTCACATGTTTATCATAATGATTTAACCAGTGGCACAGCTTGAAGAACATAACCTACAACATGATTTATTCTTAGCTTATCGAAAAAGAAAAAGTAAACTCACACGCAAGTCGGTCTTCTCCGAGAAGCAATCAGTTTCTGTGCGAGGATAACTGATGAAACCATTTTGATATAGATCTTCCGCCACCTATCAAAAACTCGAAAAGGAATAGAGGAAGTTAATCAATACAATCCCTGGCTAGGCATGTTCTGCAATAAAACACATGTAGCAGCAATAGTAAAGTGCATGCCTCATCAATGAGGCTAATAATGTCATAATCCTGAACACCAGAACAATCAACTCTCTGGCCTAGAAAAAAGATTCTGGAATAAGATATGCAACAGTAATCCTATCGCGATTCATGCAACTCACTGATGTAACGTGTCACACAAGAGCTTGGAGGCTTCATCCTCAACATTAAAGTTTGGAGTGCTTCAACGCGTGTTGGAAACCAAGAATCAAGCCAGGGAAAGGGATAACCGAGCAAAATAGAAGCTGAAGGTTTTCTGAATCGGAGCTTGACCACAATCACAGGCTTCCCAATCGGGAACGTAAATGGTATGGAGAAAGCGAACTAAAAGAAGTTTTTTCCAACATGAACATAATGACGTGTCAAGGAGAGTTGACACACCAACAAACTCGTTGGTTAATGAGGGTGGAGTTCATTGGACTTCCGATTTAGAAGAAACCTACAGAATTTGAAGATGGTAGAATTTCATAATTTGTTTACAGGCAGACCACATCGCATGTTACACCTGACACATGGAGATGGCGGGAGAGTAGGTATGGCTTATAGTCTGTCAAATCTTATTATGAGGATCATTAGTGAGAGAAGTTCACCTTTCCATACCGATCTATTTGGGTTCCCAGGGCACCTAGGAATTTTGTGTTTCTTCGATTGGTTGGCAGTGAGGAGTGATTTTGAAAGCAGAAAATTTGAGGAAGGGGAGATCACATGCGTTAGTTGGTGTTTCATGAGCAAAGGTTCCAGCAAAGATGTTGATTATCTCATGTTGCATTGTCCAGTGGCTACAAGATCTTGGATGGTGATTAATTGGTTTGGGTTTTTTTTTCTTTTTGAAAATTGGTAATTAGTATTCTTCAGCATTAAGGGAGTGTTGCTCCCCATCAAAAAGGGTTACAGCCATGATCCAAACGAAATTTACGAGCTTCCTATCAATTCTATGACTTGATCTACGTATACATAATTGTTTGCACCAAAGAGTAAAGATACTAAAAATTCCATTTGACTTTAAGAATGGAATTGGATTTATCTTCAAAACATCTACCGTTCCTTTCTCTACATAGTGACCACCAAATGCATGAAGGAATCAGTTTCCACCATCTTTTTTGAGTATTGCTGCACCACCCACCCCATCCCCTTTTCTAATCCAGCAGCTTAGAAGGTCAGAAGTATGTTCTGGTATGGACCAGCCTAGGCAAGAAATGTTTAGGAAAAGCTCCCATAGTTGAGAGGTGTACTTTCAATGTAAGATAGATGATTGCTTGTTTCTCCTGTCAAGTTACACAAAGTGCATCTGGGTAGTGGTGGCATTCCTTTTTTTCTGTATCACTTCTTGAGTGAGACATGCTCTGCTAATAACTAGCCGAGTGAAACATTTCACTTTGCAGGTGCCAAACCTTTCGATATATCATTCCAGTGGTATTGTCTGCCACCTGTCATTTCTTGAACCCTTCTTACTGTAGAAAGACCCTTTTTGGTGTGATTCTAAGCAACTCTATAAGGGAAATTTGTAGAAGTATCAACTCCATCCAACATTTCCAGAAAGGATGCTACTGTCTACTTTCCAATCATTCAAAAATCTCCTAAAGGAAAACTCCCACCTTTGTGTAGTCCAGCAATCACTAATTTTGGCTTCAGGAACAGTGAAGGAGGAGGTATTACATAATTGGACCTACAAAAGGGGGACTAGAAATCCAACGACATGGAATGTTGCTCCTTCAGCAATTATGTGGAACATATGGAAAGAGAAAAATAGGACTTTTGAAGAAGTTGAACAAGACTTTGTAAAGTTACAAAATAGCCTCATCTTTAGTTTCTTTTTGGAGTATCTTTGAGGCACCTATTTGTTTAGATGATTTGGTGTCTTACCGTTGAGAAACATAATTTGGTGTAGGTTCTCTTCTTTTTGGTATACAGCTTGTATACGGGGTTTCCCCTATGATTAATAAAATGATTTACCTTATCCAAAAAAAATAGTTGGTAAAATGACCAAACTGGCTGGAAAATGTCATGGGAAAGTTCAACTTAACGTTAAACAAACTGAAAAATCCTTATAAGTGCAAGGAGAGAGTATAGTAGCTATAGGATACCCCCTATTGTAGGGGATTTGCAAAAAAAAGGGCTGAAAAGGAAGATATGGCCAGACAACTAATATGGACTCACCAAAAATCTAAATTGTGTTCAAAACACAGCTAAAACTAGATAGGTGGATTTGCAATGAGTAGATAAGTCCCACAAGAAAGGATCTTGCCAAAGCTATTGGAAGAAGTCACACCCATCGGCGCTTGGAGAGATCGTTGGAAAGATTACAGTGCTTTCTCAGCATGTGGAGGCGCTTATCAACTCCAGTGATTTTATTGCTTTCTGGAATCATCTCGCCAGAGGATTCTAAGCATGTACGTAGCGTTAGCTATGTGTGACGCCTTCGAAATGTAGGGCAGCCTTCATAATTGACAGAAATGTTACACAACAGTGATTTCTCCTCTTCCTAAGGACACTAGTACATGCACAGTGATTGATATCTCATAAATGCTATGCTACCACGTGAGAAATGAAACAAGGAAAAGAAGCTTGACCGGACACATTACTTGATTATTTCCTCAAGCTATGCTTGAGACCTCTCAACTGCAGGAACAAGAAATGGATCTTCCAAAAATGGAATAAGTTGCAATTAATACCATAAGAAGCTACCACCCTCACCCTTTAGAGATAGAGGTAAAACAGAAAGTATTCAAAAAGGGCGCAGAGGCCTTTCTCATGTGGAGTTGGATAATGAAATTTTACAAACAAAAAAAAATTCTCAAGAGGTATGTAGTGCTATACAAACAACAACAACATTACCCCAATGCCTCAAAGGCTCCCGCCCATTGCGGGGTAAGGGGGGGTTGGATGTATGCAGCCTGACCCCTATGTTTAAAAACATAGCGCGACTGTTTCCGGATGACCCATGATGAGCGTCGAAAG
>JAPFFP010000088.1:8986743-9016342 GCA_026153255.1 Solanum medicagineum
ACCCTAGAAGTTCCCTTCTAGCTGCTTGCTAGGTCAAGAAAGAAGAACAATAAGGTTGGGAGAAAGCAGAAATTTTCTAAGTTAAAAGTGAATAGATATTTGCTGCTTATGACCCCTCTTTATACTACTAGTTTGGCCGACCTTCTCTTGCTCTTTTGACCATCTTATACCACACATTAATAAGCTGCTTATACAGTAGCTTGTCCATTAAACTTGGGCCAAAATGGGTCTCCAAGTTGATAGACTTGGGCTCCCTATTTTGCCAACTTTTCTTACTTGGTTTTGGGCCCAAGTATCCAAGAGTTTATGATGTCTTTGGGCCTTTCTTACTATTATCCTTGGGATATAACTATAGTCCATGTGTGATTTTAAACCATGGCCCAACTTTACACCCTTAACATGAATTTTATTCGTAATCGAACTTAGACAAATTCGACGTCGAGCCTCGTCTCCGTTTAACTAACAAATTTAAGCTAAGCAAGTAGGTGGCTCACCTGCTAGCTTCTAAGTCCTACAAGCACCTCAATTATTTTACATCATTTAAGGTCGTAATCTCCTTAATTCAATACAAAACATGCATACCCTCAATCCCTTTAAGCGTTAGACGCACATATAGCCCATTAACACGAGATTCAAGCACTTTTAAAATTTAGCGTGAATTTGTCCAAATCATGTCGTGTTTCATTTGAATTGTACTAGTATTGTAAGGTGTGGGGTGTTACACAAAGTACACTATACGACTTAGCCCATCTCCACAGTGTGCAATACTAACCATTACCTATAAGTCCCAGTACAACCTCCCCTTTGGCCCAGTTCAGTTTATTAGACAAGAACACATCAATCGAATTTTGTTAATCAATCTTTTTTCCTATTCATTACTACCTTGGTCCAGTCAATAACACTAGGCAGGTTCTAATATTATCCACCACAAGAAAACATGCAAAACGAAGAGAATTTATTAATACATGCATATACCCAATCCAAAAATTGTAAATTATCCGGGTTTACTTTGTTAGTTCTTCATGATTCCAACAATCCCAGTTGCAGATTTAGCTACTCATGCTATGTGTAGATAAACAAATTATGAATTGAGAAAACATAATTAAACACTAACACAATTGGATTAAGATCAAGGAAACCCAAGAAGAATGAGAATCACAAGCTTCAAGATCAAGTTTACCCACAAGTGTTTTCTCACAATCTTCTCTCTCAAATATTGAGTTCTCCAAGTACAAACCCTAAAAAGTACAGAATAATGATGTCCTCTCCTAAATAATAGGCTAAAAGAACTATTTATAGTAATTACACTTAAGTCCTAAATAAAATAGAAAAACTAGTCGGCAGACTCCACAAAAGGAGTCGTATCTTCTACGGCTCGTAGTCGGGGTCTCGTAATTAGCTCCTGGGATTTGGTCTCGTAATTAGCTCCTGGGATTTTGGACTTTTATTCTACGACACCACTTTACGACTCATGAAGTGATTTATAACTCATACTGCATGTTTGTAGGCTTCAACTTCATTAAATTGTCCTTCATTGGAATTCTTCACGAAACCCATCAATACGACTTATATGCATGGCTAGTTGAGTTAATCTTCAGAATTCATCCCTTAGTGGAATTTGTCACGAAACTTCCTATACAACTTGTAGAAAGCTCTATGATCTGTAGAGGGTCTCGTAAATCATCAAAAACTAGAAATCTTTTACAATTTTGCCCAAAATCAAAGCTAACCTGTAATCTTGCAAATCTAAACACAAAAACATATAAAATCCACCAATATCGCATTGAGAACACACAAAAACCCTAAGTTTTAAGCTCCAAAAGTGTTGTATTTTAGTAGCGCATCAACACCCTCAACTTAAAATTGTTGCTTGTTCTCAAGTGACAACTCAATCTATATAGACAATAGAGTAACATAGAGACCTTAAATTAATGGCACATATCACATACAATTCAAACTCAGATACCCATACCAGCTTTTCAAAACAGGATCAGGTAGTTATTTAGTAAACCAATGCAAATGGGTGCATGTGACAACACAACTATGACAAGCAAGGGTTA
Organism: Solanum medicagineum; assembly: GCA_026153255.1. Lineage (NCBI taxonomy): Eukaryota > Viridiplantae > Streptophyta > Magnoliopsida > Solanales > Solanaceae > Solanum > Solanum medicagineum. Next base: position 8,988,804 of record JAPFFP010000088.1, read on the forward strand.
TCAACAGTCCACAATCGCTAAAGAAGTCAAATGCTAACAATTTAATGCAAGTGCCTTACAGAAAGAAGTCTTATATCAGATACTCAATGAGGATTTCATGTTTAACCTTGGGACTATGCACAAACACTCACTCTCACAAAAGATATTCATGCATAATGACTAATACCATAGGCTTGCCCCTATACTCAAGACTCAGACCTTCAACTAACTGGACTAGGATCATTTTAGGACTTTCTAGGCTTGTAACATAGGCTCAGGGGGATTTGGTATGATATTTTAGGAAAAATAGTGACTAAAGACCTTCCTTGAAACTGTGTTTTTCAACATTTTTTCCCCACCAACTCTGTCGTCTTCACCTTATTCTCCCTTTTTTCTTATCCAAGCTTTTTTCGGGTGCTTTCTTATCATTTTTCAGCTTTTTGCCTTGTTTTCACACTTCATTTTTCTTTTTAACTTAATCAAAGTCATTCTTTTATTTTTCTTGCACCCAGTAAATGATTTTTCTTCTTTTTCTCCTCCTTCCTAACTCACCCCCTTATTTTTGTGTTATTACCCTTTCACCAGTCACCCTCATCTTACGCTTTTAGCCTGTGTTTAAGTGCACAATATCTATCCTCCAAACCAGGACTTCTTTTGGTAGCCACCCTCAACTTAGGCTTTTTGCCTCAGTCAAGGTTTCCAATGCTCAAGGACAGACCAGGTCCAAATTCAGGATTTTTCACTAGATAAGGCTAAGTTAATTAGGTGCTTAGAAAGAATTGGTACATGTGAGGTTCAAATATTTTGAACAAGGGATATATCATCATTTGGTTGGTTATTATGAAACAACCCCAAAAAGTGCCTGAAAATTTACCTTAGAATGCCTAGAATTTTAAATTTCATATATCTCAAAATCTGTGTGTTATTTTAGAAATTCGACTTCGTATTCTTATTCAAGGGGTCAAAATTAGGAGAAAAGGGTCTCACCTCGATTTAAGAGCGAAAGATTAGCAATTATAATTTTTTAAGTTACAAATTCCAGTGAGTATTTCGCGCCATCGGAACTCTCTCCGGTGATTTTCTGTGTGATCCAAGAATTTTAAGTCTTGGGTCTAAAAGTTCCCAAACGTATTTTTACCTATACTTAGTCTTGTTTCACCCTTATATCATCCTAAACATTTCTCAATACTCACTCCAACACTTAACCATATTTTTCACTCTCAAATTAAAGTCTCAAATAATCATCCGAAACTAAGAATTTCCTTCAAGGTTCTTCTTCAAGATTCAAGTCTGCATCTCCAATTTTCACCAAGTTCATCTCTAAGCTAAGGTACATATGGGTTTCAGTCATGGGTACCTTTCACCCATGATACACAAGTCTTCTTTTACTCAAATTACATGATTTAAAGTTAATTTACAAATGGGTCTTGCTCATTATGAAATTCACTACACACTATGTTAAAGCTATTTGAAATTGTGACTATATTGCTACGTTTAGAGCTATAAATCTTTGATCTATTGTAAGATTTGGGTAGGGTTTTGATGTATGTTGCTTGAGGGTGTTGCAAGGTGTTGATTGATGGTTTTACAATGCATTTTCTTGCATGATCATCTCTATATTTCATGGTTTTATACTAGCATTACACACCCTCTAAGTGTTTGATAAAATGTCCGAATATGGTTTCTTGAGTTGAAGGTACAAAGCATGAGATATGATATGATTAACTATATGATGATTAAATGAGCTTATGCATATGATATACTCTATACAAAGTGTTGCATTAGACCATGCCCGATCTGGGGAGACAAGAGCCTGGGTAACTGAGGTGGGGGTTTGTACTCATCAACAAAGGTGGGGGTTTATACTCATCAACAATGTGAGGGGTTTTTACTTCACCACCATGGTGATAAGGTGTGATTATCATCAACCATGTGAGGCGTTTGTACCACACCACCACGGTGATAGGGTGAAACCATCATCAATCAACCAAGGGGATTGTACTTTCGAAAATCTAGCTTGGTCTCTTCTACATATATGATATCCTATATGAGCATGAGTTACTTAAGCATGTTTTACCTATATATTGATCATACATGCCATATTGTTATATTATGCCTATTGTCTATTGTTACGCATTTTCTCTACGATGTCTAATTTTTGTTGCACTGCATCCTGCGTACTTAGTACATTCAAATGTATAAGCGCATATTCTTGCCTACATGATATCACTATGTAGGAACTAGAGCCCAAGTTGATCATCTGCCTCCTCCATATGGCTAGTTCGATACAACTCAAGCTAGTTGGTGAGTCCTCTGTTTCGAGGACCTTAACCTATGTTGCTCTTATCATGTACTGAGACATTCTTCCTTATGTTCTATTTTGATTATGAGGGTGAACCCAGTTGCTTTATCTTGGCCCCGCTTTTATCTATATATTAAAGATGTATGTTGGACATATTATTTATCTATGCTAAGAGTCTTGACTCTATTGTTCTTGATGTCTATGATATGAAAGTGTTTTCCCTTAGCCCCAGTTGTCCCACTTTATTATCTCTTGATACTTGTTCATTTCTTTTCGCGACCAAGAATGTGTAATGATGTTCTAAGAGTCTTGCTTGGGGCCCCTTTGGGTTATTCTTGCGTCGTGTCACATCTAGGCCCTAGGCTTGGGTCGTGACAAACTTGGTATCAGAGCACAAGGTTGGTAGATCCTCGTAGTAAAACACATCGCGTCGATTAGAGTCCTATTCATGGTTGTGAAGCACGCCATGACTATGAGTAGGAGGCTATAAGACGTTTTAGGAAATGTTTCCCTGGTTCATGTTCTAAGTCAAGCTATAGAGTTATGGTGAGTTTTCCCCCTAAAGATTGTTCTTTGCTATGCTAGATCATGCCAAACACTTGAGGAAGAAGAGTCCAAACTCCCGAGGAGCAACCTACCACTGGTGAGCTCCGGGATGCTCTCACTATGCTTGCCCAAGTGGTGGCCAACAAAGCCAATCAAGGGGCCCAATCCCCTTATTCTACTACCCCGGGAGCTAGGGTAAGGGACTTCATGAGGATGAATCCTCCGGTGTTCTATGGGTCAAAGGTGGATGAAGATCCACAAGAGTTCTTTGATGAGGTCCACAAGATTTTGAATATCATGGGTGTTGGGCCGAATGAAAGGCAGAGTTGGCGGCATACCAACTCAAAAGGGTAGCCCAAATATGGTAAGATCAATGGAAGGGTGAGAAAAGAATTGGTAATGTGGTGCTTTGGGAGGAATTCAAATTGGTTTTCCTTAATCGGTTTTTCCCTCTTGAGCTTAGGAAAGCAAAGTTGGTAGTGTTCATGAACTTGAAATAAGGTGTTATGAGTGTGAGGGAGTATGCCCTCAAGTTTAATCAACTTTCAAGTTATGCTCCTTATTTGGTGGTCGATCCTAGATCTAGGATGAATAAGTTCATAATGGGGATCTCTGACTTGGTAAGTGAAGAATGTCGATCCACCATGCTAATTAGTGACATGGGCTTGTCTCAGTTGATGACAGATGTTGAGCAAATGGAGGAAGAAAAGTTGAGGAAGAGAAAGGGGCATGAGGCCACGAGGGCCTGGTTTAAGGGTAAATTCCAAAATGGTGCCAAATTTCATTAAGGCCAAGGGTCTTCCCATGCTACTAATAGGGGGTTTGTCAATGACTTCCCTAGGTCTCAAGGTGTTGGTGGGATGGATCCTATTGATGTGTGCCCTAAATGTGGAAGGAGCCATGGAGGCCCATTTTTGAAAGGTGCTAATGCATGCTTTGAATGTGGGGAACTTGGTTACAAGAAGGTGGATTGTCCAAGAAACCATGGCAAAGGTCGGGGTGCGAATGCAGTCCCATTAGGTAGAAGTTGTCCTCAAGGTGGTGCCCCAAGGTACAATTGGTTTTATGTTCTATATAAGAGGCAAGGGGTCGGTGACGTTCCCGATGTTGTTACCGGTTTGTTGAAACTCTTTAACTTTGATGTATATGCTTTAATTGATCGGGGTGCCACTCCTTCCTTTGTTACCCCTTTTGTTGCAAAAAGTTCCATGTTGACCCCGAGTTGTTGCATGAATCATATAAAGTGTCCACTCCTATTGGTGTCTCTATTATTGCTAGGAAAGTGTATAGAAGTTGCCCTATTTGCATTTTACATAAGTTGTTGGCTTGTGATCTTATTGAATTAAACATGGCAGATTTTGATGTAATTCTTGGGATGGATTGGTTGCATGCCTACTATGCATCTATTGATTGTAGAACCCATAGGGTCAAGTCTCAATTCCCTAATGAACCTATCCTTAAGTGGAAAAGTCAAGATGTGGCGGTCAAGAGTAGATTCATTTCATGCATTAAAGCTCGTAAGTTGATCTCTAAGGGTGTCTTTATTATCTTGTGAGGGTTAGAGATGTGTAGTCTAAATCCCCTTCTATAGAGTCGGTTCCGATTGTAAATAAGTTTCTTCATGTCTTCCCAAATGACCTTCCCAGTGTTCCTCCCAAAAGGGAAATAGATTTTGGTATAGACCTCCTCCCCGTTACTCAACCTATGTCCATTCCCCTTACCGTATGGCCCCAACAGAGTTGAAGGAACAATTGAAAGATTTTCTGTAGAAGATATTTATTAGACCCAGTCAATCACCTTTAGGTGCTTTGGTGTTGCTTGTGAAAATGAAGGATAGGTCACTTAGAATGTGTATTGACTACCCGTAACTCAATAGGGTCACTGTCAAAAATAGGTATCCTCTTCCAGGGATTGATGATTTGTTTGACCAATTGCAAGGGGCTAGCTTCTTCTCTAAGATTAGTCTTCGGTTCGGGTATCATCAAGTGAGGGTGAGGGAGTGTGATATTCCCAAGATGGCCTTTTGGACTAGATATGGGCATTATGAATTAGTTGTGATGTCTTTTGGGTTGACTAATGCACCGGCCATCTTCATGGACCTAATGAATAGGGTTTTCAAACCCTACCTTGATTCCTTTGTTGTGGTCTTCATTGATGATATTTTGTTCTATTCACATAGTAGAGAGGAGCATATGGGGCATTTGAGGGTTGTGTTGCAAAGATTGATGGAGAAGAAATTGTATACCAAATATGACAAGTGTGAATTTCGATTGAAGGAGGTTGCATTATTGGGTCATGTGGTGTCAGGGGATGGTATAAAAGTGGATCCTAAGAAAATCAATGTGATTAGAAATTGGCCAAGATCGTTGACCCCCTTGGATATTAGGAGATTCTTGGGCTTAGCAGATTATTATACAAGGTTTGTGAATGGGTTCTCCTCTATTGCTTCCCCTATGACAAAATTGACTCAAAAGAAGGTTAAGTTTGTGTGGACCGATGAGTGTGAGAGGAGTTTCAAAACATTGAAAGACAAGCTTATGTCCGCTCATATATTGTCACTACCAGATGGGCTTGAGGGATTTGTTGTGTATTGTGATGCTTCCCAGGTTGGTTTGGGTTGTGTGTTGATGCAAAATGGTAAGGTCATAGCAAATGCTTCTAGACAACTCAAGGTACATGAAAGGAACTACCCGACCCATGATCTAGAGTTAGTCGCTGTTGTGTGTGTATTAGGATTTGGCTTCACTACTTGTATGGGGTGCATGTGGATGTGTTCACCGATCATAAGAGCCTCCAATATGTTTTCACTCAAAAAGATCTCAACTTGTGGTAAAGAAGGTGGCTAGAACTTCTTAAGGACTATGACATGAGTGTGTATTACCATCCCGATAAGGCAAATGTTATGGCAGATGCTTTGAGTCTGGTGTCCATGTGTAGCCTAGCTCATGTCGATGGTGGTGATAGGAAGATGGCTAGGGAGATGCATCGATTGGCTAGATTGAGGGTTAGGTTGGAAGAGGTTGGTGATGATGGCATGGTTGTTGTTGATGGATATAAGTCTTCATTAGTTGATGAGGTAATAGCAAAGCAAGATCTTGACTCCTCCTTTCTTGAATTAAAGGCTTTGGTGAAAGAGGGAAAAGTAGAGGTTTTCTCCTAAGGGGGAGATGGGGCCCTTAGGTACCAAGGTAGGTTGTGTGTCCCTTGTGTTGATGTTTCGAGGGAGAAGATCCTTGATGAGGCCCATAATTTTTCTTATTCTATCCACCTCGGTTCCACCAAAATGTATAGAGACTTGAGGGACGTGTATTGGTAGGGAGGGATGAAGAGGGACATTGCCAAATTCGTTTCTAGGTACCATAGTTGTCAACAAGTCAAAGCCGAACATCAAAGGTCAGGTGGCCTAACCCAAGAGATAGAGGTTCATACTTGGAAGTAGGAGGTGATTAATATGGATTTTGTGGTTAAGTTGCCCAAGACTAGAAAAGGTTTTGACCAAATATGGAGCAAAATCAGCTTACTTTCTACCGGTTAAGACCACATATGGGGCTGAAGCGTATGCAAGGTTGTACATACATGAGTTAGTGAGGTTGCATGGGGTTCCTTTGTCCATCATATTGGATCGTGGTGCACAATTCACTTCACACTTTTGGAGGTCTTTTCAAAGGGGTCTTGGTACAAAAGTTTTCCATAGTACGGCCTTTCACCCCCAAACGGATGGCCAAGCCAAAAGAACCATTCAAACACTTGAGGATATGTTTGGGGCTTATTTCTTGGAGCTTAAGGGTAGTTAAGATGACCATCTTCCTTTGATTGAGTTTTCCCACAACAATAGCTATCACTCTAGCATTGGTATGGCTCCTTTTGAGGCTCTTTATGGAGGACGTTGTAGATCTCCGGTTGGTTGGTTTGAGGTTGCAGAGGTGACTTTATTAGGATTAGATCTGATTATGGAGGCTCTTAAGAAGGTTAGTATGATAAGGGAAAGGTTGAAAATCTCCCAAAGTCGCCAAAATCTTATGCCGATGTGAGGAGAAGAGAACTTGAATTCAAAGTGGGTGATTGGGTCTATTTGAAAGTTTCTCCAATGAAAGAAGTGGTCTATTTTGTTAAAAAAGGGAAGTTGAGTCCAAGATATGTTGGTCCTTATGAAGTCTTGAGGAAGGTTGGCAAGGTAGCTTATAAATTGAAGTTTCCTAGTGAAATGAATTTGGTTCATCTGGTGTTCCATGTCTCTATGTTGAGAAAAGGTGTCGGTGATCATAATGCTATTGTGCCTCTTGATGTTGTGGGTCTTATTGAGGATAACTTGACTTATGATGAGACTCCGGTTCAAATTTTTGATAGGCAAGTGAAGAGATTGAGGAACAAGGAGGTGGCATCTGTTAAGATCCTTTGGATGAACCAACAAATCGAAAGTGCTACTTGGGAGGCCGAAGCAGACATGAAAAAGTGGTGTCCTTATCTTTTCCACTCCACTCAAGCCTAAGGTACTAACTCTAAGTCCCCTATTTGATTTCAAGCCTTTATTTTAGCTCGTATGTCATTCATATGCATTCATGTTTAAGTTGCCAAGTTTATGATGATTTTACACTTATGTTGAGATTTTGAAAATAGTGTTTTAAATAAAATGTTGCATTCTTGTTCGGGGATGACTTGTTTATGATCACTCCTGTCTTGTACGTCTCTTTTATATTCGGGGATGAATGTTGCCAAGAGGGAGATGTTGTAACGACCCCAAAAAGTGCCAAAATGTGTCTCGGAATGCCCAAAATTTTAAATTCCATATATGTCAAAATTTGTGCGTTATTTCGGAAATACGACTTCATATTCTTATTCAAGGGGCCAAAATTAGCGAAAAATGGGTCTAACCCTGATTTAAGAGCAAAAGATTAGCAATTATGATTTTTTAAGTGACAAATTACAGTGACTATTCCGCGCCCCTAGCGCTTGGCGCGCAGATGAAGAGAAGTTATCTCCGCATCCTCTCCGCATCGTATTTTTCTGTCCAGTGATTTTCTGTGTGGTCCAAGACTTTTAAGTCTTGGGCCTAAAAGTTCCCAAACGTATTGTTACCTATACTTAGTCTTATTTCACCCTCATATCATCCTAAATATTTCCCAATACTCACTCCAACACTTAGCCATATTTTTCACTACTAAGTTCAAGTCTCAAACCCTTATCCGGAACTAAGAATTTCCTTCAAGGTTCTTCTTCAAGCTTCAAGTCTCCATCTCCAATCTTCAAGAAGTTCTTCTCCAAGCTAAGGTATGTGGGTTTCTTTCATGGGTCCCTTTTACCTATGATACCCAAGTCTCCTTCTCCTCAAATTGCATGATTTAAAGTTGATTTACAAATGGCTCTTGCTCATTATGAAATTCACTGCACACTATGTTAAAGCCACATGAAGTTGTGACTGTTTTGCCATGTTTTAAGCTATAAATCTTTGATCAATTGTAAGATTTTAAGTAGGGGTTTTGATGTATGTTGCTTGAGGGTGTTGCAAGGTGTTAATTGATGGTTTTACAATGTATTTTTCTGCACATCTCTATATTTCATAATTTTATACTAGCATTACACACCCTGTAAGTGTTTGATAAAATGTCCGGATGTGGTTTCTTGAGGAGTTGAAGGTCCAAACCGTGATATATGATATGATTGACTATATGATGATGAAATGAACTTATGTATATGATACACTCTATATAAAGTTTTGCATTAGACCATGCCCGATCCGGGGGGACAAGAGCTTGGGTAACCGAGGTGGGGTTTGTACTCATCAATCGAGGTAGGGGTTTGTACTCATCAATCATGTGAGGGGTTTGTACTTTGCTACAGTGGTGATAAGGTGTGATTATCATCAACTATGTGAGGGGGTGAAACCATCATCAACCAACCAAGGGATTTGTACTTTGGAAAATCTAGCTTGGTCTCTTCTACACATATGATATCCTATGTGAGAATGAGTTACCTAAGCATGTTTTACTTATGCATTGATCATACATGTCATATTGTTTATATTATGCCTATTGTCTATTGTTATGCATTTTGACTATGATACCTAATTCTTGTTGCATTGCATCATACATACTTAGTACATTCAAACGTACTAACGCATACTCTTGCCTACATGATATCACCATGTAGGAACCGGAGCCCAAGTTGATCATCCTCCTCCTCCACATGGCTAGTTTGATACTACACAAGCTAGTTGGTGAGTCCTCCATTTTGGGAACCTTAGTCTATATTGCTCATATTATGTGTTGAGACATTCTTCCTTATATTCTATTTTGACTATGAGGGTGAGCCCAGTTGCTTTGTCTTGGCTCCTGCTCTTATCTATGTATTAGAGGTGTATGTTGGACATGTTATGTATCTATGATAAGAGCGTGACTCTATTGTTCTTGATTCCTATGATATGAAAGTGCTTTCCCTTAGCCCAGTTGTCCCACTTTTTATTTGCTGATGCTTGTTCATTTCTTCCGCGACCAAGGATGTGTAATGATGTTCTAAGAAGCTTTCTTGGGGCCCCTTTGGGTTCTCCTTGCGCCGTGTCACGTCTAGGCCCTAGGCTTGGGTCGTGACATATTTTTATGCTAAAGTGCACTATTTCAGAACAAAGGCCTAAGATCCTTTCCAAATCTATTCAATCTACAATCTAACATAAAGTAACAGAGCAAGTTCTGAATTAGAACAAAATACATAAATCTAGCAAAACAAGCTCACACTCTCATGGTATTGCATACATTATCAACAAAAGACTCACAGATCATCCTTCTTATCTCAATTTACCCTTACTTATCAGAAAAGATATTGTCAAACACCTGAACATGCATGGTTATTATCTAACTACTAATCAAAAAAAAAAAAATTGGTGGGTATCATTTTTCAAAACAAAACATAAAAACATGTTATATGCCACAAGTATTTAGTACTATATGTTACAAATATTATCTAAACATCCTAAATGTTTCTCAACAAAAATTAAATATCCACGAGGAAAAAAACATGGGCAAGAAAATCCCGGGATTAAAAATTGGGGTAGTTATGGACCATAAGCTACTCAGACTTCACTAAGGCCCATAACTATGCACACCCCATCGAAAAAAATGTGCATTGTCCCCAATACACAAAATCAATCAAAAGTAAATCATAAGGGGTCAAAAACATACTTGGGTGCCTACTAGTCTCTGGCTGAGTCTGGCCATCCCCCTCATATGGGGTAGCCCCTCAGTAATGGTACTCTATCCGGAGGGGCCAATACCCCTCAACTGATACTCCTCTCGAGCTCGTCTGATCTCCTCATCATGCCTCGACTCTCTCAAGGCAAGCTCAAGTTCCCTCTTATTTGACCTCCTCGCATGTACATGTCTGTTATCTGGGTCCTCATTCGTACAAGGTCTCTTCTTGAGGGAAGAATGAGTAGGCTCGTCAGGAGCAAATAGGTCAAACATCGTAGTCAAAGATGTCATCTCTAGTAGTGTAACCGACGCTGCTAGGGATGTTGTCAAGTCAGCCCTGAGCTGTTGGGTCTCTGTCTGCATGGCTAAAAAATCTGAAGGACGAGCCTCAGCCAGTTTCTTCAACACCCTCTCCTCGAAGGCGTCGATGCAGGCATCCACAGCAGAAATACGGTCCTGAATTGTAGTAATAGTGAATGCCTGACTCCGACCCTATGAGTCTTCAATAGCCCGCCTAACCCATGGACTAATATACTGAAAAAACTGAGTCAACTGGGCCTCAGCATGTGATAACCTTTGGGCCTTGGCGTGAATAAAAGCTGCGGACACGTAGACCATGTCCCCTGTACGAGGCTATAAAGTAGTGGCCTCTGGTGCAGTAGCAGCAATAGTGGGCCCCCTTTCCTCATCTGTACCATACTGCGTAGGCCTCTCATCAGTAGTAGTAGTAGCTATGGTGGTGTTAATCTCAGAACCCTCAGGCAGTGGCGGTGGCACTGGGGCAAACATCTCTGACGGAGGTGGAGGTTGTGCTCGCCGGAGTGCCACTGGGTTCTCATCAGCCTTGATCAGGATGGGCTCTAAAGTGTGTGGGGCCTCAAATAACCAGTCCAGCTGGTGTAGTGTCTCCACCCTAGACTCTACACAGAATCTGTAGATCAAACAAGGGAAAGGGATGGAGGTAGCTCTCTTTAGTGTGGCCTCGTATATTTGCTCAGCAATAAGGTGGGCCCAATCAATGTCATCGCAAGCTATGATGTTGGCAACCAAAATAGCATGCTCCAGCGTAAGAGTATTTTCTGCAAGTGTTGGCCAGATGCGGGAACGAACAATAGCCTACCAAAATTTGGGGTGGAAGCTGAGCGAAGCCTTGACAATCGGCTCTGTATGGGTGGTGACCCAAGAAGGCTCCAGACTCTACTCTGCAATATAACTAGCCACTCATCTCAATATTGTGGCTTGATGCTCAGGCTCCTTCATGATAAGTGGGTTTTGAGCCTACCCCACCCTATAATCGAACTCAATAGTAGATCTAGAGGCACGGTACTCGGGTCCAAAAAGCATACAGCAGATAGTTTCCTCTGATATGTCTATGGCCGACCTCTCACTCGTTTCTTTGTCAGCCTGGGCTGAGTGAGAGGTTTCTTTCCCTTGGGAAGAGAAAGCTGGATGGTGGCAGCGTAGGAAGCATAAAACACCCTTACCATAATCGTGGAGTACCGACCAAGAGACTCTATCAGCAACATGAGCCTATAGCGAATCATTTTGTCCTGTGGATCGGGGACACAACTACGTCTATCAAAAATCACCCTGGGCTCTTCATAGATAGAATGAGTAGGCTTACCCTACTCTTTAGGTTGCATACCCTCCAAATATATTGCCTCCATGCCCTCGACACACCACTGGTTACTAGAGGCATCTAGTGCTGATGATGATGATGGTGCGATGAAGGACTCAACATCTTCTCCTTCCTTAGAACCTTCCACAAAACTGGACTCCTCTCTAGATGGAGTCATTTGTGGCATGCTGCTCCCGCTCTCATCACTACCTCCCTCTTCAGGTTGAGAAGGACTAACAACTGGAGCCTAAGTACGTCTAGCTGTGGTTGTGGCTCTAGTCTATGATATCGCAGCATTTGGGTCCGGTATGACATCGAGGATCTCTAGTGACCCTAAGTTGAGGGGTATGCTCGTCACTGAAGGCTAATCCCTGAGGCTTTTCCTGATAGCCTCAATCTCAGCATATCTACCTTTTAGGGCCATAATACCTGAAACATAGACATAAACGTACCATAGTTAGCCCCAAAAATCAAAAAATGGTATACAAAAAATTATCTAAGCGCAGTTAAGAATGGTTCTACGAAAGCTCCTTTATGAGTCTTAGTAAATACTATGAGTCATAAAGTGTTCTCGTGGACTAGTGGTTCAAACCAATTTTAGTTATTGGAAAAGGGTACAAAACTAGATACGACTCGTAAAGTGATTTACGAGTCGCAGATCGAGGTTGTAGAACATTCCAGTGAGTAATTAAATTCAGGCAGGGATCTACTAGACTTTTCTACAAGTCATAAATTGATCTACGACTCATAGAAGGTCTCATCTGATGGATACTCAGACACATTAAGTTTCTAGAATATCCCACGAGGGGCAATTACCACTCTTAGACTGCTCTACTTGTGAACAAGAAATCTGAGTCATCTGAGTTTCTAAGTCCATCATATGGACCCCAAAAGACATTTTTAACAAATAATTATCAACGTCAAAGCAAGAACACACACCCAAAAGATTAGCACACAACAAACATTCCCCTAAACATGCTTTAGACATATATACCTTATCGAAAATGATTAAGCATGCATTATCCAATGGTTCCGACCATTCTGATTAGACTTACACAAAATCATGTACTCATGTCATCACTCACCAATTCTACAAACACCAATCGTTCAATATCATTCTATCAAACATGGTGGATGGTTCAATAGGCACAACAATGGACAATCACAAGGCTAAAACACCCAATTCCGAATTCAATTAATCAATCCAACCAAGGGTAACTCAATTTCATATAACACTATTGAAATTCAATAACGATTTCATGTATAAACACCCTGCCCTATACACTATTCAAATCAATCAAGTAAACAAAGCAAACTAAGGGTTCAAAATTAAACCGAGAACTTACTAAGAGTGGAGATTAATTTGAAGAAAAGAGAGAGTTGAATGATCACAAAACCCTAGATGCAGAAATATCACTAGAAAATAAGTCACAGTAGCCGAAAATTGACAGAACGTTTTAGGGGAGGGTTATATTGGGTGATTTTAGTCAATTAAAGTCAAATAGGGGTCAATTTGAGCCCTCCTTTTATAATTTTATCGGGTCATCTTAAAATTAACTGGGCGTGGGTCTATGAAACCTCGATTACGAATCGTAGATGGCTCTACGGCTTATAAGCCATGGTTTCGTAGAACCCTCCATACTTAGCAAAATTTCAGGAACATACCTAAGAGCCATGAACCCTATTCACGATCGTAGTTTGATCTATGAACCAAAAAGTTAGCTCGTGGATTGGAATGCATATTTTTCCTACTCGTTGGAAATCTTTACAAGATGGGTACGAGTCGTAAATGGCTTTACGACTCGTAGACCCAATCGTGGAGAGTGAACCTGATGCTTTTTTAGCCAAATGTGTTGACATAATCCTGTACCTGCATACTCTTCATGAAATACACTGTTACCCTATATGCAACCAACTTATTGTCTAAAATCGCAATTAAAACACAAGAAAATGACTATTATGAATCCAGAAACTGAAACTACACCTATAACTATGTTATTACATCAAAAACCTTGATTGCCTTCTAAGTAGCGCTTGATTTATTGTCGCGGCACGACTTAGGAAAATTGGTTACTTAGACTTCACCAATTGCCCAGACTTCACTCTTGACTCATCTGGATGCTTCATGGACTGACAGATGTCAAAGACAACTTCTTCTTCACTCAATCTAAATCTGAGTTGACTAGCTTCCATATCCACTAGAGCTCGTCCAGTGGCTAGGAATGGTCTTCCAAAGATGATTGGGACGTTGACCTCATAGTCTAGAAATCACAAAGTCTACAGGGAATATGAAAGTTTCCACTTTAACCAACACATCATAGAGTATCCCCACAGGGTTCTTCATCGTTCGATCCTCCATTAACAACCACATGGTATAGGAGTAGGGGCTCCCAATCCTAGCTTCTTGTAGACCACAAGGGGCATCAAATTAATACTGGCACCTAAATCATATAGTGCCCTTGCGAAATTAGCTATAGTGCACGGTATGGTGAAAGCACCTGGATCTTCGGGATTCTGAGTTGAGGACTTCGTAGTGATAACACTAGAATATTGAAGCTCTTGAGAAAGCTCCTAAATAACAGTGCACTTGTTGGTAACTAAGTCCTTCATATACTTTGCATATCCCAACATTTTCTCCAAAGCCTCAATAAGAGGGATGCTGATAGATAGTTGCTTAAGCATGGAGAGAAAGTGCTTGAACTTACCTTCCTCCTCCCTCTTTTTGATTCTTTGAGGGAAAGGAGGAGGAGGTCTAGGGATGGGCTTAAATTTCTGTGACGCTTCAGCTGCTTCACTCACCCCATCCTTGCCACTATCATCTCCTTCATCTGTATCCTTATTTGCAAACATCTCCTTATGAACATCTTCCTCATCAACCGGCATAAGAGGATCAACTGTGCTCTTGCCACCCCTAGTAGTAACAAAAATACATTACCCTTTATTCTTAGGATTTTGCATTGTGTTGCTAGGCAATGTACATTCTGATGCTGATTCAACTGAGTTGACACATGACCAAATTGTTGTTCAAGCTGTTTAATAGCCACAGAATGAGACTCTATCTTTTGATTGATACTAGATATCTCTGTTTGCATGCCCCTTTGGGTCTAATCTTGTGTCTCAACCTTCTTCAACAGGCGATCAAACATCTCCTCAATTCTGGAATTTCACGTATCTGCGTCCTGGTTGTGTAGTGGCATATACGAACTATTTATGAAGCATTCTCTGTGACCCCAATCTACATCTGGACCCCTATTCCTGTCATAGTAACCTCCACGGTTGTCTCTGAAAGCTCCATCTCTACCATAGTTCTGACCTTGGTTTCCTTGACCTTGGCGTCAATAGTCTTGATTGGACCATTGGGTGTTGGTCCGGAAACCCCCCGTCTAGTCATTCACAGAACATGCGTCCTCCTCATAGTATGGGTCCTCGTACATGGATGCACATGGAGGTTGGTGAACCACTGCGTTCACTCTCCCTTGGTTTTTCTTAATTACCACATCCATGCTTGTGCAAAGCTGAGCAAGCTGTTGCATAATTTCTTCATTAATTTTGGCTTGCTCTGAGCCTACACTGACAGCATATGAACCGTTTGTGGAAGCTCTATCTCGCTATCCCCATGCACGATTCATCTTGACCACTTGCTCCATAAGCTCAATAATCCTTGCAAATGGTTGATCTGATGGTGGCAGCAGAAGCCTAACTGTTATCATCAAGGGCACGGTAGAAGATCTCCACCAAGGCATCATCAACTATCTTGTGGTTAGGGACGCTTCTCAGATATTTAGTAAACCGCTCCCATGTAGTGCTTATCGAATCACCAGGAAGTTGCTCAAGTTGTTGATCTGATCCTTCAATTTGAGCTTCTTCAATCTAGGGAAGTTCCTCTCCAAAAAGGCCTTCTGGAAATCTACTCAGCTAGTGATTGAACTCTATGAGAGCTCAGATAACCATAAAGCAGCATTGCCCGTGAGAGATAATGGGAAGATACGAAGACCCACAACATCCATAGACAGATTATATGTCCCCATCACACTCTTATAAACAAATTCCACATCGTGTAAGTGGATATGTGGATCCTCTGATGGTAAACCCGCAAATCACCCACGGTTTTGCAACATCTGAAGTAACCCACTAGAGACTTTAAACTTTGTGTCTGCCAGTAGTGGTTGCAACACAATAGCTCCCGTCACATCCATAGTCATGGGGTTCAACCTATACTAATTCCACTGGTAAGCATTGACATTGAACTCCTGAGGCTGTGGAATATCCACCAAAGGAGGTGAGTTCTCATTCCTATCGTCATCGTTATTATCCCAATTCAAGGCTGCATTACCCAAGTTATTGGCATTTTCTTGGGCCGTTCTCCTTATAATTTGGTGGATCTTTAGATCAAAGAGAGTTAAGGGATTTCTTTGACTCCGAGTGTTGGGCATACACTACTCATATACCCTGCAAAGAGACAAAAACCAAAACAAAAGTAAAATAAAGGGAACTAAGGATTAACACTCAAATTACATACTGAATTATCTAAGTCTAGCCGTATTCCTGCCAATGGAACCAAAGTCTTTGATTTCTCCCAAGTTATACCTCCTTTTTAGAGGTTAAAGCTGTCGTTGTCAAGAAATAAAACCTAACCAAGGTTAGGGTCGAACCCAGAGGGAATACGTAGACTCAAGACAAATTCACCAATAAGCAATCCAAGTAGTTAACCAACGCAATTCCCCAAGGGGGGGGTTTCAATAATCAATAAAAAAATAAAGTAAACTAACTATCACGAGAGACAATCAATAATAGAAAGCAACTAGGGTATTATGTTCCCCATGATACCCCAACTTAGAGTATCACCGGATAACCCAATTCTTATCTAGTGTATAATATGCAGGACGATAATTTAAGTTCACCAAGCCCTTTGATCAAAGGTGAGAGGAGAATTTCACTATGCGACTTGTCCCATCTCTATAATGTGCAATACTAACCATTACCTATAAGTCCCAGTACAACCTCCCCTTGGGCCAGTTCGATTGATTAGACGATAACACATCAATCGAATTTTATTAATCAATCTCTTTTCCTATTCATTGCCACCTTGGTCTAGTCAGTAACACTAGGCGGGTTCTAATGTTGGCCACTACTAGAAAACATGCAAAACGAAGAGAACTGATTAATACATGCATATACCCAATCCAATAATTATAAATTATCCGGGTTTACTTTGTTAGTTCTTCATGGTTCCCACAACCCTAGTTGTGGATTTAGCTACTCATGCTATGTGTAGATGAAGAAATTATGAATTGAGAAAGCATAATTAAACACTTGCACAATTGAATTAAGATCAAGCAAACCCAAGAAGAATGAGAATCACAAGCTTCAAGATCAAGTTTACCCACAAGTGTTTTCTCACTATCTTCTCTCTCAAGTATTGAGTTCTCCAAGTACAAACCCTAAAAAGTACTGAATATTGACGTCCTCTGCTAAAAAATAACCTAAAAGTACTATTCATAGTAAATATAATTAAGTCCTAAATAAAATAGAAAAACTGGTCAGCGGACTCCACGAAAGGTCTCTATGACTCGTAATGTCTTCTACGGCTCGTAGTCGGGGTCTCATAATCAGCTCCTGGGATTTTGGACTTCTCTTCTATGACACCATTTTACGACTCGTGAAGTGATTTATGACTCGTACTGTATGTTTGTAGGCTTCAACTTCATCAAACTGTCCTTCACTGGAGATCTTGACGAAACCCATCAATATGACTCGTACAATGCTCTACGACTCGTATGCATGTCTCATTAAGCTGATCTTTAGAATTCATTCCTCAGTGGAATTTGTCGCGAAACTTCCTCTACGACTCGTAGAAAGCTCTACGATCCGTAGAGGGTCTCATAAATTATCAAAAACTAGCAATATTCTGCAATTTTGCTCCAAATCATAGCCAATCTGTAATCCTTCAAATCTAAACACAAAAACACAAAATACACAAATATCATATTGAGAACACACAAAATCCTAAGCTTTTAAGCATCAAAAGTGTTGTATTTTGACAGCACATCACCAGGCTTGTGGCTAAAGGATACAGTCAAACTGAGGGGATACATTATGAAGAGACCTTCTCTCCAATAGTGAAGATGGTCACTGTGGGAGCCATAACTGCCATTGCAGCAGCTGAAAATCGGATAATATATCAAATGGATGTCTTCGATACCTTTCTACAAGGTGACTTATTTGAAGAGGTTTACATGACTTGCCTAAAGGATTCTGTAGTAAGGGGGAAATCAAGTGTGTAAACTTGTAAAAGCTTTATATGGCCTCAAACAGGCTTCCAGACAATGGAATGCCAAACTTATGATGCATTAACCTGTTCAGGTTATAATCAAAGTCACTTGGATTATTCACTCACCAAGAGAAGCGGGAAAACACTTGAGATTGTGTTAGTATATGTTGATGACCTGTCGATAACTGGGAATGACAATGCACTAATAGAAGAAACCAAAAGGGGCCTACATCAGCATTTTAGGATGAAGGATCTTGGAGAATTAAGGTATTTTCTTGGTATTGAATTCAGCAGATCAACACACGGAATTGTGATGGACCAGAGAACGTATGCATTGGAACTTATAGCTGAGGCAGATTTATCAGGAGTCAAACCATCAGTGACACCACTTGAACGCAATATGAAGTTCACAACTGTTGATTTTCCTTAGAAGGACAATGATGAGTTGTTCACAGACATTAGCAAATACCAGAGATTAATGGGAAAGTTATTGTATTTGACTAATACCAGAACTGACATATAATTCTCTGTTCAGTGTCTAAGTCAGTTTATGCAAAAACCAAAAATCTCACACGGGAATTCTGCCTTAAAGGTGGTCAGATATTTCAAGATGGCACCAAGTCTAGGTCTACTCATGAGTTCAAACAAACAAACACAACTTACTGGATTTTGTGATGCAAACTGAGTTGCATGTCCTAACACCAGGAGGTCAGTGACTAGATATTTGTTGGAGTATGGGGGATCATTAATAGCTTGGAAATCAAAGAAACAGAACACAGTATCAAGAAGTTCTAGTGAAGCAGAATATAGAAGTTTGGCCACATAAACAGCTGAAGTTGTTTGGATAACAAATTTGTTCAAGGAATTGGGAATGAATATAGACAGACCTACTTTCACACATTGTGACAGTAAAGATGTTATACAAATAGCTATAAACCCAATATTCCATGAAAGAACAAAGCACATTGAGATTGATCGTCACTTTATTAGAGAAAAGGTACAACAAGGACTCATTGAGACAAGATACATCAACACCAAGGATCAATAGACTGACCTATTGACTAAAGCACTGGGAAGATCTCAACATTATTTTCTACTATGCAAGCTAGGTGTCCTGACTGTCTTCAGTACAACTAGCTTGAGGGGGAATATTGGAGAATAGATTAGCTTACATAAGTTAGTTAGATGATTTGTGAATTAACTGTAACTAACTTAGTTATTAGTTAGACTAATGGTTCTATTAGTTAGTTAGCTAGCAGCATTAATCACTTGGTTAACAGTTAGTTAGAAGGCTATTGCTTCATGTAGATATAGGTCCATTACATACTTGTACAGATTGATTCCTTTAGAAGGCTATTGCTTCATGTATATATGGGTCCATTACATACTTGTACAGATTGATTCCTTTACTAATACTTCATCTCCACATTCTCAATTCTTAAGCTCAAGCTCTAATAGTAAATAACAATAACATGATGGAAAGGTTGCTCCCAGTGATATTTATGTCCACATAGAACAGGATGAACAATGTGTCACCAAGACAATGCCTGACAAGTAATTAACGAGTCATTTGATTCAGTCTTGACAAAACACATGGAATAGCGATGATCTGTGAGTGCATTGTACGGAGCCCGAGGGGATTTGTTTCAAGACGTAGACACAGACGTTTTGAAGATACGCAATGAAGTGATTTATCAGCTTCATCCCGCAACTCTGTAAATCGTTTTGTAAATAGGAATGAAGTTTAATCATGGGATGCAGATACACAGACGATGAAGAAGCTAATGCAAAAATTTTGGATTCCAAAGCATATTAGGAATCTGGTGAACTTTTCTATTTTTAGTCTTCTGCATTTTACCCTTTGAGGTTTGATTCTCTACCACTACAACAAAAACAATTTTTAGCGGTCATAAATATGCATATTAACAAAAAGTGCTAAAACCTTTACCAGCATAATTTATTTCCACTGGATTCAATGTCAATATAGGATTAGAGATTCACAGAATGCAAATTGCCTCTAAAATATATATATATATATATATGTATTTAGCAGCAATTAAACGATTATCGTTAATCACTAGCCGCTAAAGATCATTTTTAATGTAGTGTATATGCATAGACACTGCCAAAAAAGAGTTATTTTTATCATTAAGCTCTTTTCTTCATCAGAATTGTGAAAGTTCAATTTAGAAGAAAAAAGAGTAAGCCCCGCGAAATCTTTTTGGAAAGGCCGCTCAATATTATTTTCTAATTACATTGTGCTTCTCAAGTAAAGTTTAAGATACCTCAATGTATTATTCTGCAAGACCTGCAAAACATTTCTAAAAGAAGGAACATAACTAAAAATTGCATGAAGTGAAAGAGAAATTGGCAACGATGTATGAAGTGAAAGATCAATCTAAAAATTGTATGGCGCCAAGTTCCAGATGTTCCGTGGCAAGTCATGAGCATAAAAGCTATAAAGTATAGAGAGGGCGCATGAACATGTCAGATAGAGATGCTGTTGGGAATACCACGACATGTAACACCTGGACCAGAAGTAGGTAGCAGCAGTTCATATGGAGGAATACCAGCGCCACTTCGGTTTTTAAGACAGATATCCTTGTTTCTTTGGTTGATGGTATCTTCAATTTCCTTTAATTTAGCACAGAATCTTTCTAAAATCTTCAGAACTTCAGGATCATTTATGGAGAATCTTTGAATTTCATGCAACTGATACATGTATTCCTCATCTGCTGAATGAGTCGACAAGGTATCTTGAACAGCCATCACTTTAGTAGCTTGGAGTTGAGTAGGCAAAGATGAAAGAAAAGTGTACTCAGGGTGAAGAATAAAGTTCTCATAGCTGGGATCATCTTCATTTGGGATGAGCTTTCGCATAAGAGTAGGACGGTTAGGTACATAACCTCCAAAAGGGTACTGCCCAAAGTTTATTGCTGCATGTTGGCCTGAGGCAATCCAGATCATTGTGGTGAGTATGCCAGACAAGTCGTTTTTAGTAACAAGATTTGGCCACCAAGGTTCATTTTGCTTATCGGGGTGTCCCTTGTTCTTGATCTCATCCCACCAGCCCTGGAGCTCAACATCAGACGTGACAGAGTTAGGCTCGGAATAGTAGTGCTCAACATAGGACTCCACATATTCTTTTATGGCGGACCATATGAGAAGGCCATCTGCTGCATAAGGGTAGTCTTCAATCACAAGTTTCAACCCCAAAGGCATCGATGCATCCTCCACAGCCATACCCCTTGAGGGCAGTCAATGTTTTCTTTATTAGTTGAAAAAAGTTGCATGTGCAAGGCAAATAGTTATAGTTCAAGGATTAAAGAGATTTCATGCTTGAGAGTTTTTACCTTCTAATTAAATCTGCAGGCAGTGCTTCCATATCAAACCGCCACATGCTCTTGTAAGCAGCAGAGCTTATTTCCATTGAATACCTTCCAGGGCTAAAGCATGCTTCAATAACTCCACCCCCATTTATCAAACTCTGCCTTGCAAGAGCATTGATTTCCAGTGTGTAGCGCATATGAGGGTGAAGTAGCTTGTAAATAGGGTGCATTGAGCTTAGCTGCCTGTGGGTTGCAATGATATATGGTTCCATACAAGCATGGGTCCTTAACCTGAGAATTTAATTTTACATGCATAGTGAGGTCCCTGACTATAGGGTCAGATCAAAGCTAAAGAAAATATTTGTGCAGTGTTTTTACAATCGTTTAGCTTTAGTTTCAAATCTATTTCAAAATGGTCAATGTCAAAGCCAAGATTCCACCAAAGTAGGAGATTATTAGATTTTATCAGAGCACAGTGAGACTAACATTGGGAGAAATCTTCGTAAAAATGTTAACAAGAAAATTACTAAAAGAAAAAAGAGATGGGCTCGAAGATTACCAGTGGTTCACCAACTGATGGATTCCAGCATCATTTGAACAAACATGTGCTTTGGCTAGATTCCAGATCCAGTGATTGGTTGCATCATGTCCATGGGAGAATATACGCTTGTTCCTTGGTGAAGAAGGTGTTGGAGGTAGTGAAAGTTCAATGATAATTGGCTTTAGAACACCTCGGGCTGTGTAGAAGAAAAGCGTTCTTGATGCATAAGCTTTTCTCCCTGGCAAGGAGTTCATCTTCCCAATAAAAGGCAGAAGCATGTCATGATAATCAAGTATAAACAATCTATTATCTTGAATAGCCTGAACAGAAAATTTGAGGTTACCGCTGGTTTACACACACACACAAATGAAAAAAAAAAGCCCCAGCTATACAAGAGATTCCCAAATAACACTTTGGAAAAGGATCACTACCTCTTCAACACTCATTCCATTAAGCTCTTGTTCTATAAGATCCCTGGTAATAGCTGAATCAGGGGGGCCATAAACAGCTGGATCTAGTTTGCTTACAATTGGAAATTCCTGTTGAATATCCACAAGCTTAATGATCATCTAAAAAAAGATTATAATTGATTAATTACAAAAGGTATTAATAAGAAATTACCCTCAAAAGTTCAATGTTCACAGGGTTAACCCCTGCTAAAGCTTGTCGGGCAAATTCATTATCTCGCAACCAAGCAAATCTATCCCCTGAAAGACAAAAACCAGAAAGATGCAGAGTTTGTGAAACTTTACTCCAAAAACAACTGTTGGAAATAAATTAGAGGATAGCAGGCTTCTGATGGTACATCTTGTAACTCTAGTAGGCAAACAGGATTCCTCAAGTTTCAACTTTCAACAATGCTTAATGATACAGGTAAACATATATCAATGAAAAAGTAGATATGTGAGCTTACGTCTGATTATAGCAGGAATCTCATACTTGAGCAACCTTTTGCTGACAGAAAATACTTTATCCAAAGTTTCAGAAAGAAATTTATTCTTCTTTGAATCTTTATCGTCATTCAAGACAACCCCATCCTTGTACAGTTTATCTATGTCAGTAAAGTTTGTAAAGGGAATGTCTGAGCTTGACAATGTAGCCGCAATTAGTGGTACCAGGTTATGTAACAGAGCTTTTAACCTTCCAGCAGAAAAAGTATTTTGCTTAATTTCTTCAAAAGCTTCATCTCTAGGGACGTAAACTGGACGAGGTTTCTCTATTCTACTCTCTGCAAGTGGATCTGTCAGCATCCAAAGATCAAGAAAAAGTTGGCATAAGAATGCCACGGAATTGGGGCAACAAACTTAAATGAAAAATATACTCCTCAGCAGAGTGCTCTGACCTTTCTTAGTTGAACCTCTACCAGTCCGACAGCGCCTAGGATAAGGTCTCTCTTCGCCACCTATCAGAGGCCTAGCAAGATCCTCACTTTTGTCAGGATTGCCTAAATCATTATACACATCATAATCATAGATTCGTTCATGTAGCTTCCTCTCGCCTTTCCCATTGCCACGAATGCTCAACAAGTCTTCACGTCGAAGATCCTTGATGCCAGGTGGTGTTTGAGATGGTAGATATGCCTGTTAAAATGCAGCGACATCCTTGATCAAGCACCATTATCTGCATTGCTAATGAAAATGAAAAAATAAAATCATTTGAAAGTATGTGGCCTACCTGATTTTGGAAGATAATTCTACTCTCTGGATTATCTTTATGAGAGTGAATCCACGTATTAACACTAAAGAATAAAGGGCCTTCATTGAAGCCATGAACAACAATCTGCACCAAGTGTATCTCTTTGTCGAGGAGATTGGTAATAATGATAGCACCGGGACGTCCAAAATCATGTGGTACAGTGAAATTGGCAGCATATTCAACTATATGCGGATGATCAGAAGGCTTGGACAACCAACCCCTCACATAAGATTCCGCAAACTTTCCCGACTTGGTAACTGCGAGCAGAAAAAAGTTTGAGTACTTCACAAACCTCAGAATACTACTCATGTAAAATTAAGTGTCCTGTGGCATTGAGCTGATGTTATAGCTCCATTCCACCAGTCACAGTAAATGATATCATTACGAACTTAAAAGTTTACAACAGACTGTGTTGTCAACCAAGTTTTTCACAAAAGAAAACAAGACAAATGAACTAAAAGGTACCCAGAAATACCAAAAAGTAAGAAAGACAATACAGTTAAGGGCAAAAGGCACAAAAAGAATGGATGATGAATATATACTGGGTGCTTTCCACTTTCTACCAAACTATATTAACTCATAAAGATCGAGGGATAGAATCCATGACGATATATAATAATTAACCATAGCAAACTAATCTGTAAATTTATGTGCAAACACATTTCATGCCTGTTATTAGTTTCGTGTGTATCTATAAGTTCATGTGCAAACACATTTCATGTTAGTGTACACACCATGTACCAATAAGTTTTGTCCTTCATTTTGCTCCCTCAAAGAGCAAAATAATTTTTAATAATGTTCAAAGGTGGCGTTTGGCCATATTTCAATTGTGAAATTTGAAAAAAAAAAAAAAAGTAGTTTTTTGTCTTCAAACTGAAAATGATATTTGAAAATTTGCCACGAATACAAAATTAGAAAGTAAAAAAAAATCTTAATAGCCAAATACCTCAAGTCAATGAACCAAATTAAACTCAAGACAGAAAATGAAAAAGAGAGAAATAAAAGGTGAGAAGTTAGATCAAAGAAAAACATAAACTATACAATAATAAACTCAAAAAGAAAAGAAAAATCGATTTGAAAGAAAACCAGGATCAATGTCTTGACTAATGAGCTGAATCAAGATTCCCCTTCCAATCCCATTCATTAAAGACTCCCACTGATCTTCAATCTTATCTGTGATCTTCTCCTTTATTTTCTTCCTCAAAGTTACAACTGCTTTCACATCTCTCCCGTTTGCAGAAGAAAGCAACGACCCATTACTCTCTTCCCTAGATTTCTCCACCAAGTTTCCATCTTTCACTCTCTTGTTGTCGTTTCCACTTCGAATCACAGCTTTAACTCTACAAAAAGACCTATATCTACAAATCTGACTTGTTGTGATGATCCCCGGTGACCAGACATGTTTGATTTCTGAGCTAAGTGGAGTGGATCTTGATTGAGCAGTAAACATGATTGGACCATAAAAGTTGATCAAAAGGGGTTTATGTATGAAGAAGAAACAAGGGTGTGACACATTTGAAATTTAATTTTACAACAAACTTGTACATGCTTGTATGAGACTTATTTAAGTAGCAGTCATATGTCATGTGTTCCAACAGATATTTTCTTGAATATTCAAATGGATCACCATCAAACCACTTTCAAGTTTTTTTTCTTTCACCATTTTCTTGGGTTTGACTATATCTATTACAGTTAATAATGGAGTATTACTTTTCGAACATTTATTAGACAGTGTATTACAATAATGGAGGTCATTTCCTAACATGTATTAGACAATATATTACAATAATGGCGTATTACTTTTCGGGGTCATTTCCTAACTTGTTATGGTATTATTTAATTTTTTATTTGGTAGAATTTTTAGTTTGTGTATAATAATAATATATATTTCTATTATATATGCACGACTAATAGCATTTTAGTAATTTTAGTTTTATTTAAGCGCAAAAATAATTATTATATAATTAATGATCAAAATAAATAAAATTAAAAATTCATACATATTTTTACTTATGTTATGAGTTCATTAGAATATTTTTGTATTGTATTAAAATAAAGAGTTTCTATTAGTTAACTTCTATCAAACAATAATAAATGTTAAGCTTGTTTGGACATACTTTAGCAAAAATAAGTTTGGACCAATTTAAAATAAAATGAGTTTGAATAGTTAATTATTCACTCCTAAAAATTCTTTTTAATAATTATTGGATAAACATATTTTGGGTATTAAATTACATAATATGATCATTACTAAAGTTCGTATCATGATTATTAAAATAGTCTAGAAATGTTGTGTTGATATTTTTATTTAATTTAAAGAAAATGTCAAATTTAGTGCGTGAAAGAGAAAATAATGTTTGACTATCAAAAATTTAATAACTTGATAATGTATTCATCGAAATATTAAAAGTTAATTTTTCATTTTTATGTATGCTATTTTCTTAATATCAAATATGATAAACTATGAACAGGGAAAATTTGAAGAAAAAAAATTTAATATTCAAATTTGAGGAATGTTAAATTACAAAACAAAAAAAAAGTGAGGAGTTAAAAAATAAAGTTGGACAATAAAAGAAAATGTCAATAGAAAAGGACTATGTTGAGAAATATAAAAAAAGATTAAAAAAACTAAAAAATAAATAAAGGGAAAAATAACCTGAAAAAGAAAAACAAGTATATTGGTTATTTTGTGGGGGTAAGATTCAAAGTTTTCTTTTACGGCATGATATTTAGAGTTCAATATCAATTTTTTAAAATTTAATTTAGAATTTAACATTAAGATAATTGTTAATATCATATATAGAAATAAAGTTACTTTTATGGTTCATTTATTTTTGTAAAATTAAAAAATTAACCTTTTAATGAATACTTTCAGCATTAACATCAAAATAGATATAACTATTTGTACTTATGGATATGAGAACTTATATTAGGCCCGTATCACGGGTCTTAAATTATCTAGTATATATATATATACTAGGTTCACCTACGTGGCACTCTCACATAATTCTTATTTATTTATTTTAAATAATTTATTATTTTAAAAATCAATTAAATAGTCCAACGAAAATTTAAAAAAAATCTCAAAAGACGTCATTTCTGATTAACGGCACTTTAACCTGTCACAACAATTTGAAAAAGTCACAACAATTTTGAAAAATCACAATCCTTTTAAAAATTCATAATCCTTCGAAAAAGTCATATCTCTTCAAATTCGAAAAAATCATAGCTCTTGGAAAAAGTCATAACCCTCGAAAAAGTCATACCCTTTCGAAAATCACAATTTATAACTCTTCGTGAAAGTCACAACGTTTTTTTTAAAAAAAAGTCACAACTCCTTCAATAATCATAACCTTTCGAAAAAGTCATAATCTTTCAATTAATCTCTTTAGAGAAGTCACAACCCCTAGGAAAAGTCACAACCCTTTGGAAAAGTTACAACCCTTTGGAAAAGTCACAATCCCTTAGAAAGATCATAACCATTCGAAAAAGTTACAACACTTCGAAAAAGTCATAACCATTCAAAAAGCAATTTAGTTTGAAATAATATTTAAATTGAAACAATAAAAAAAATAAAGTTCACTTTTAAAAATGTTTTAGATGAGATACAGTTTGCTTAAAATTAGATAATTAAATAAGTGTTAAGTTTTTAAATTTTGAATTTGAATCGGAACTTACGTATTTACCTTCTAAAATTTGAATTGAATATTAACTCTATACTAAATAAAATTGAATTCTAACCCTTTCTTTGGGAGGTTGCACGTTCTCTTACTTGTACTTATTTAAAATATGCTAATTAATAAATTATAAAAATCAATATTAGCAATTTAATAGTTTTAAGTAGTGAATTATGCAATGAAGAAAAAATATAATACATAAAAATTTTATTTAACAATGACATGATTGATTGTTTCTATTCATATGTGTCACGACCCCATCGAGGGCCGTGACCTGTGCCCGTTTGGGACACCCACTCATGCATAAACATAATCATCCCAAATACCTGAGTTGGAAATCTGCAGAAATTTCGGCAGAGTTTCCTCTGTTTTATTGACTAAGCCACCTGAAAAAGAAGAC
>JAPFFP010000088.1:9018330-9041834 GCA_026153255.1 Solanum medicagineum
AATCCAAAACTCTCATATAGGTAACATCTTTTTAAACAACCTCCACACAAAGAAGGGCCCTTTAAAAGGTAGTCCCTTTTCTCATATTTTCAACCAATACTAATGTGAGGTCCTAAGGGATTTTACCATTTCCCAGGCTGATTTTACAGTGAATTTCCCATTCAAAGATGACACCCGGTAAGGAGTATCTAAAATATCCTCTACTATATTAGCTTCTAATTCTATTGTAACATACTCTACAATATCCTTAGGAAAATATCTCTCAATATACTTGATGATGTTTACGCTCAAATAAGAAAGCGGTCGCTGTTAGCAATTAACCTAACCAAAGGCTAGGACCGAATCCATAGGGAATACAGGGTTTGACTACGAGAATTCACTATCAATCATTTCAAGTATCTATAACTAAAATCTATAAATGGGATGGTTTTGTGATTCAAGAACAAAGTAAAATAAACACTATACTACGATGCGACAAAACACTCAATTTTAGGGACAACTTGGGAATTGTGTTCCCCATTGTTCGTTGACTCGATTAACCTAGATAACATAACTACAATTAGAGATTCGCATGCAAGACAGTAACTTAGGTTCTTCCAGCCCTCTTGTGAAGGTGAAGGTCGAATTTCACCATGACGCTTGGTCGGCAACCATGCCGTGCCAACTAACCATTAGCTATTATCCCAGTCAACCTCCCCTTGGTCAAGTTTGGTTGATTAGACGAGAACACATCAATCAAATCCTGTCATCTATTTCTCTTTTCATATTCGTTACTACCTTGGTCGGGATCATGATAGTAGGTGGGATTTGGTGTTGGCCACCACCAAACAACAATCATAACGAAGAGCAATAGACAATACATGCAAAACCCCAATCATAGAAATGCACTAACCTAGGTCATCTCAAGTCAAATACCCATCGTTCCCACAATCCCAAGTTATGTGTGCTTAGCTACTCATGGCTAAGGCAAAACCAACAAAAATACAAATATAAGACATGATTGAGAATTTTACCCAAAGCAATGAAGACTAAAGCCACCATAAGTTACAAACCACAAGCTTAATAGATTGATATTAAACACAAATCAAGATTTGTAATCCCCAAAATTGAGTTTTCCAAGAGACAATGATAAACTAAGCCAAAACCCTAAAAGTTTCCTTGAGACTATATTCAAAGATGATGTTCTCTTCTGAGTTTCGAATCTCCCTAAATAAAACCCTAACTTAAAGTATTTATAGTGTTTACAAAATAACCTAAAAATTACACAGAAAAGACAGTTGATAGCTAGTACACCTCACAGGTATGACTCGTACGGTGACTTGCGAGTAGTAGTTGGGGTCTCGTATCAGGTTCTTGGCATCTTGGACTCAACTGGTACGACCCACTGGTACGAGTCGTAACTTGGGCTATGACTCGTATGCTCCTCTCGTAGTCTAGGCCTTCAGTTTTTGATCCAAAGTTTGGGCTGTCTCCTGTTATGAGTACACCTATACGAGCCGTAGTGAGACCTACGACTTGTAAGGTGGCCTCATAGGGTTGACTTCCACCTAGAAAATTTCTGATTTTTTGGTCTCTGTTTCTTGCTACGATAGCACCCTATGACTCGTAGCTTGGGCTACGACTCGTAGGTGAGCTCGTATGTCCTATGTTTCAGCAAAATTTGCAAATTTTCTCCTAAATCATGCCAACCTAACTTTTCTGCAAGAACAACACAAAAACACATAAAAACCACAAAAATTCGCATTGAGAGCTCATAAAATCGCTTGTTTTAGGCATTAAATATGTTGTATTTTGACAGCACATCAACACCCTCAACTTAGAATTGTTGCTTGTCCTCAAGCGACGAGTCAATCTATGTAAACAATGAGAAATACATAACAGTTATACCAAG
Organism: Solanum medicagineum; assembly: GCA_026153255.1. NCBI lineage: Eukaryota > Viridiplantae > Streptophyta > Magnoliopsida > Solanales > Solanaceae > Solanum > Solanum medicagineum. Next base: position 9,020,222 of record JAPFFP010000088.1, read on the forward strand.
GGCATATACATCATTCACTCTAATCAGGTACCCAACTATTATTTTCAAAACCAGATTGCAAAGCTACTAAACACAACAAAAACATGATGATGAATCTAGCAATCAAACTATGATAAGCTAAGGAGCATCAACCATCCACAATCACTAGTGTAGCCATATGCTAATCAAGTAGGGCAAATGCCCTCATAGAAAAGAAGTCCCTCTTACTCACTCAAAAAGCATTTAGAATTCAGGGACTGAGGAAACATTCTCACTCTCAGAAATGAAATTCATGCAAAATGACTAACACCATAGGCTTGCCTCTGTACTCATCTTCTGGCCTGCTGACAAAGTGGATTTGGATCACTTTAGGACTTATGGGCTTGTAACATAGGTTCAAGGGGCTTTGGTATGACATTTTAGGCAAGTAGTGACTAAAAGGTATCCTTGAACCATGTTTACCACTTTTTCCTTCATAACCCAACCATTTTCACTAAATCCACCCTTATTCTCCTGTTTCAAGCTTTTCCCGAGTGTTTTCTTTCTCTTTTTAGCTGTGCCTCATTTCTGAACTCATTTTGTTTTGCTAACTTTTTCACAATTCAAGGCACTTTTAATTTCTTTTTCCTCCCCGAATTCATCATTTTTCATTTTTCTCTTTATTTCCCAACTAACCATCTCATTGTTATTACTTTACCACAATAACAGTCACCCTCAACTTAGTCTTTTAGCCTGAAGTAAAGTACACAATATCTATTCTCCAAGCTACGACCACCATTTGTAACCACTCTCAACTAAGGCTTTTAACCCCAATCAAGGTTCACATGTTTAAGGATAGACCAGGGCCAATATCAAGGTATTTCATCAAACAAGGTTAAGTTAGTAAGGTGTCAAGAAAGAATGAGTACATGAGAAGCTCAAAAATTTTGAACAAGGGATTCACTCACTCATTTTTGGTAGGTCATTTAGGCTAAAAGTGGGTTCACTAATAGAACAAAGGTCTAAGATCCTTTCCGAATCAACCACATCAGCAAACCAATCTTAGAGTATTGAGGCAAGTTTTGAGTCCATACAAGATGCATGAATGCAGCAAAATAAGCTCACAGCACACATGGAATTGCACCCACAATCAAGAATAAACTCACAGGTCATACTTCAAGCCTCAAATTACCTTTACATTATTAGAACAAACATCACCAAATCATCAAAATGCATGAATGTATCAATAATCACAATCTCAAAAATTTTAAGGGTACTAAATTTTTCAACTCATTCAAAAAGCATTTCAAGCTGCTGGGTCATCAGCTCGAGGCCTCTTCGGGCTCATCTCTGGATCATCATGCTCGAGGGGCCTCTTCACATGGGTATGCGGGTAGTTAGCTAGCCAGTCAAACACCTCATCACCCACCGGTGCCACCTCTAGGACTGCAACAGGAGCTGCTAACAATTGTAGTAAGTCGTCCTTGAACTTGGCCAAACTCCTTAGTCACCGCGCTCGTGTCAGCAGGCATAGCACCCTCAAGTGTCCGCTGGATTCTCGCCTCGAAAGCATCGATTCGAGCATCCACCACTGTAACTCTCTCATCTACCAATGCACGGGTGAATGCCTTCATCCTCTCCTCCGAGTCCTGTACGGTCTGGCTGACCCAAGGTCTGACCTGTACTGCTAAAGCCTGTAGCCTGGACTCTGCCGTAGTCACCCTGTGTAATAGTGCCTAAAAAGCAACAACAGAGATAATAGAATCAACCTGTAATATAGATGCTGCTAGTGCTGGTGTACTGGAGGATGGTGTAGACTTGATCTCAACAGCTGGCCTGGGCTCTGCAGCAGCTGAAGTAGTGTCGGTAAGGTGAAACTTGAGTCTGAGGCTCTACGGGGAACGACTCTAGAATAGCTAGAGGAGTTGCTCGTGGTAAGGCCACCAAGTTCTCGTCAACCTTAATCAGGCTGGGATCCATGGTATTTGTCCAGATGGCTGACTCGTGGATCTACTCCTTGATGATACTGGCCTCATCTATCTCATAACCAAGTAGAATGTTGGCTAATAACACAACCCGCTCCAAGGTGATTACATTATCAGTGAAAGTGGGCCAGATACGCCAACGGATAATGGATCACCAAAACTTGGCCCGGAAAGAGAGGTAGGCCTTCATTATAGGATCTGCGTGCTTTGTAACCCACGTCAGCTCAAAACCCTCCTCACAAATCTAGCTGGCAATCCACTGTAGAAGCTCTGTCCTTGCCCCAATGTTCTTCCCAGTCACTGCTCTCCTCATCTTGTCAATGCGTCTATCATACTCTACGATAGACTGAGACACTCTGTAAGTGGGCCCAAACTGGATCCGTCGAATAGTCTCCTCGAAAATAGGAACTCTCCTACCCCGGACTGGCACCACCCGTAACCTCGGCTGCTCAATCGACTTCTTGTTCTTCGGTAACCCTCAGCGGAGTGTAGCAAGATACGCCACATAATACTCGCGAATTATAAAAAGGGCATACTTGCCCAGCTGCTGTGTGGTCCATCGCAGTCCGTGTCTGTCTATCTCCTCATCTAATCCTGGCACCTTCTTTAACCCTGAGTTATTCAGTCTAGACTCCTCATGGAATTGTCGTACTGGCTTGCCCTGTCCCTTGGGCTCTAGCCCCTGGTCATATATCTCCTTCATCCCTGAGACACACTATCTGAGGTCGACTGAGAGCTGTGACTGGACATCTTCCTGTTGGGTATGGGAGGTGCTCTCAGATTCCAACTTTGACATTGAGTGTGTAGGGGTCATCTATGGCAGGCTGCTCTCAGATCCGTCTCTATTACTCTGTTGTTCCTCTTCTTCAGACTGGGAGGAACTGCTGACTTCCATCGGTGTCTGAGCTGTGTGTGCCCGGGTCTGAGGTATATTAGCCTCGGGTCTATTCCGACCATGTGAACTTCTAGAGACCCCTCGGATCTCTCAGCCTCAGAAGATTCATCCACCAATCTCCATTAGAATATCTGGATTGCTCGTTTGTCTTTTGGAGGCATTATATCTACAAACGAACCATATAACAATATGTGAGCTTCAATATGTTTGACCAATCAATGATCACATAGCAAAGAACAAGAAACACAACCACTTAAACATAGAAACAAAACAAAATAGAAGAAAAATTTCTGGTGCAGTTGCAAGTTTGCAGATATGAGTGGCGTTACGACTCGTAGTGTGTCCCACGAGTCATACACTGGCCTCGTAGTATCAACATTTCTTACAAAAATGCAGTCTGAACTTAGATACGAGGGGCAATTACGACTCGTAGAGGATCCTACGAGTCATAGTCTGGCCTCATACCTATTTCCAGAGAGATTTTTAAGAACTCAGTCAGGATTACGAGATCCTCACTACGAGTCGTAACGGGTATTACAAGTTGCATGTGGGTCTCATATGAGAAACATAAAGAAACCACAGGTGACTGATGCTTGCTACGAGGGACCACTACGACTCGTAGTCGTAGCTGAAAACAGAAGACACTAGTAGTGTCTAACATTTTCCCATAAAAAGGTCAAACAAGACAAACACACTTAGGAATTGGCAATTAAAAGAGCAATATGATATATTTGACATATAGATAGTCCCAAAATGACATCAGAAAGTTAAAGCAATCATTATCCCTAAGAATCAAAGTCAATTCCTCATTACGTCGATCAAAACCAAGGGTAATTTCATATCCAAACTCACACTTTTATCAACAAAATATTCCATTGAAATGCAAGAGCAATTCAAATACTTTCAATCAAGTCCAACATGCTATGGCATATAAACCACACCCACACCTCCTAAATTCCAATTTTAAGACAATCCTCACAATGGTCGGGAAACAATTAAACACTACATTCTATGGACCAATAATCTTCATATTTACAACCACCCTCTCAAGGATTTTGAACAAGGCTTGAATCAACTTGGGGTAATTCTGCTTAAATTGGGGTAATTTTGAGGGCCTGACCAATTACTAACAAAGTGGTTGTTTCTATTATTGTTCTGGTGATGTGGATCAACTTGTGTCGATCTCTGATTAATTAAGCAGTAAGAGGAATAGTAACAGGTGGCATCTCAGGCTTGGGTGCGTGAAGAAGGAACAATTCTCGGATGCTGAGCTTTTCAAAAAGCTCTTCATAGGTGACAGAATTTTCACGGGCACAAATAGAGAGCTCATGGCATCATATTCTGGTCCAAGGCTACTGAGAACTTTGATGACAAGTTCATCATTGTTAATTCGAGAGCCAACAATTGCAAGTTCATCTGAGATGGCTCGAATCTCATTAGGATATTGAGCAATGAACTTAGTTCCCTTCGTAAGGCGGCTAAGTGAGTCTTGAAGACTGTAAATACGAGTTTGACTTTTGTCGGCATATTGTTGCTCTAATTTTTTCCAAGCATTATGCGCAGAAGATGCAGAAACAATTAGAGAGGCTATGGTAGGATCGACAGACATCATAAGAGCATGATGAAGAAGGTCGTCTTGTCGCCTCCGTGATTGATAGTTTGGATTAGTTGGAGATGGACACGGAAATGTACCGTCAATGTAGGAAAGCAAATCATAGCCAAGGTAAAGAGCATTGAATTGAGCCTTCTAGGTTACATAATTAGTGTTGTCAGCAAGCTGCATAGGCAGTTGGGTTGGCTGATTGATTGAAACAAGTTTACCAAATGGATTTATGACTGTTTGAGAAGGGGAGATACCTGAATTTTGGTTACTGGTGGTAGGATTGGCTGGAGTTTGTACAACCGAAGTATTTGTGTTCAAGTTGTTGTATATGGTAGACTAACAAGAAAGACAGAATATGATCAAAAACTTGTTAAAGCATGAACTGCTATGGTACCATAAAGAGATAGGAGGCTTTTATAAAGAGTTATCTTTATGTACATTACATTAACTATCTTTAAATACATAAGGAGGAGTTGAGATTGCTACAATACAAAAGGAAACTAAATAAAAAAGGATCAGAAGATTACAAAAAGATATTGACAAGATAACGAAGATCTAATAGATCACAGAATCCATATCTAAGAGATTACAGAATCAGAAAATATAAAGGGAAGATAACTTTGGGATTATCTTTCCTTCTTAGTTACATATTGTGGTTGTTACACATTCTTTGCATCCTGGTGGTTGTGGGTGTTGCAAGTATTTTTATAGGACTATTGTTTTTTATCTTAATTTTTTGTATTTTATAGGATTATAGGTCTGGTTAGTTGATTATTATAAATTATACTTTAGATTTTACTATTCTATATTGTTGGACTGTTATTTTCGTGAGATTATATCTTCTTTATCATTTATACTTTGTTGAGTTAGTAGTTCTTAGTATAGTTTACTGACGTTGGGTCCTGATGGTGGATTACGTTCATGTCATCGGTTGGGGTCGGTGGCTAGGGATAGTAGTGGTAAGAGGGGCACTAACTTACTTAAGTTGAGAGTAGGGACGTGGAACATCGGATCATGGGGAAGTCCATAGAGCTAATGAAGAGTCTTAAAAGGAGACAAATTAATATAACGTGTGTTCAGGAGACCAGATGGTAGGTACCAAAGCTCGAGATGTAGACAGGTTTAAATTATAGTACTCGGGTGTCTCTAAGGATATAAATGGAGAAGGTATACTAGTAGATGAGGAGCTTAGAGAGTATGCGGTTGAGGTCAGGAGGATTAATGATAGAATGATGTTTATCAAACTTGTGGTCGATAGTCATAGTGCGAATGTAGTTTTTGTCTATGTGCCCCAAGTGGTCCTAGATGAGGAAGTCCAAAAAACTCTTTTGAAAAGATCTAGATGAGGTTGTGAGAGGTATCCAGACATAGAAAAATCCTTCATTAGGGGAGATTTTAATGGGTAATTGGGTATACCGGTGCAACTTCTAGTGGTTTTGACGATGTCTATCGAGGCTTTGGTTTTGGCAAATGAAGGTGGGACGTCTCTCTTGGACTTTGCTAAAGTCTTTGAGTTGGTTATTGCTAACTCATGTTTCTCGAGGAGGGAAAATTACTTGGTTACGTTCTGTAATACAGTAGCTAAGACCCAAATTGATTACTTACTCCTCCGAAAGGGTCATAATAGCCTTTGTAAGAATTGCAAGGCTATCTCGAGTGAAAATATTTCCACTTAACATAGGTTTTGAGTGATGGACTTAGAGAATTAAGAGGGGTAAGAAGAAGAAGGCTATTTTGCCTTTTCTCAGGAGATAGGGGAAATGTTAAGTAGGTTGGGGGCTTGATGTAGTAGCGAAGATGTGAACACCATGTGGGACACCACTGCTAGTTAATTTAGAAAAGTAGCCACCGAGATACTAGGGGTTTCGAGGGGACCTTTGGTGGAAGTAAGGTGATTGATGGTGGAGTGGAGAAGTTCAAGGAAAAGTGACAGTTAAGAAGATTGCCTATATGAAGTGATTGGAATGTAGGAATAAGGATGAAAAATAAAGGCTTAAGGATATCTATAAGACAGAGAAGATAAAAGTGAAAACGGCAGAGATGAGTGCTAAGACAACAATGTTTGAGCGTTTGTATATGGAGTTAGGTAAAAAAGGCAGGGACAACATATTGTATAGGCTCGCAAAAGGGAGAGATAAAAGCTCGTGACTTGGACTAAGTAAAATGCATTACGGATGAGGAGGGTGAGGAGTTGGTGGATGAGACTTCCATTAAGCTAAGGTGGTAAGCTTACTTTTATAAACTCTTAAGCGAAAAAAGGAACAAAGATATTAAGTTGGGTGATTTGATGCATTCCGATAGTCATTGAGATATGGTTATTACAGGAGTTTCAGAGCTTAGAAAGTTAGATGTGTTTTTAGTAGGATGAACAAAAGGAGATTGATTGAACCCAATGAGATTCTGGTGGATTTTTGGAAGAGCATGGTCAAGGATGGCATTGAGTTGTTAACTAGGTTGTTTAATGTTATTATGATGACTGCTAAGGTGCTTAATAACTGGAGGAGGAGTACAATGGTTCCATTGTATAAGAACAAGGTTGATATTCAATGTAACACAATTATAGGGGTATCAAGGTGTTAAGCCATACTATGAAGGTTTGGGAGAGAGTGGTAGAGATGAGGGTGATAAAAGGATTGTCTATCAGTTCAAATTTATGTTGGGGCAGTCAATTACTGAAACAATCCATCTTGTTCAGAGATTAGTGAAGAAATATAGGGAGAGAAATAGAGACCTTCATATGGTATTCAATGACCTTGAGAAGGTATATGGCAAAGTTTCGAGGGATGTGCTATGGAGATATCTAGAGGTGAAAGGTGTTCCAATGATTTATATTAGGGTGATGAAAAATAAGTATGATAGAGCCAAAACTCGGATAAAAATGATGGAAGGAGACTCAGAGTATTTTCCTATTGAGATGAGACTTCATCAAGGATTTGTGTTAAGCCTTTTTGTATTTGCCTTAGCAATAGATGAGATTACACGATCTATACAAGAGGAGGTGTCATGGTGTATTCTATTTGCAACTGATATAGTATTGATTAATGAGACTCATAATTAAATTAATGATAAATTGTAGGTTTGGAGATATACTTTGGAATCCAAAAAATTCAAACTGAGCAGGACATAAACAGAGTACTTGGAGTACAATTTCAATGTTACGAGAGATGAAATAGACATTGAAGTGATGTTTGCCACTTACCTTATTCCAGATAGAGAGAACTTTAAGTATCTTGTATCCATCACCCATAGTACTGGGAGGGAAAAATAGTTATGTTGTGTATAAATATCTAGTTTTCTCTGGATAATGGATCCAAGATACTTAAGGGTGAGACATTTGTGCAGCCAACTGCTCAATATATGAAACTTTTCACTGATATATGGTGTTTTGTCAACAGCTCTATTCTTTAAGTATTCACGGTATCTTGCTATATCAGCAGTAGCAAACATTCAGATCATCCTCAGATGACTCCTTTTAAGCAAATATTGCTTGATGCAAACAAGAACGAGATCTGACTCTACAAATCGTTCATGCACTTCATCAAGAATGATAAATTTGTATTTTAGTGTATTCAAGCCCTTCTCTAGTATTTCTTCTAGCAGTTTTAAACACAAACTTAGATCTTTTTTAAATATACCTGAAATACCTTATATGGTAACCAACTTCTCCACCTACTTCACATTTTCGAGCTTTCGCCACCATTCTAGCAAATTCAACAACAAAAAGTCTTCTTGGTTGTTTACAAAGTATGAGTTCCATATTTTCTTGAGGGATATGCGAGCTTTTCCTCAACCTGTTTCACCCATGATGAGAGTGACGTGATTCTCCTGAATTTTCTCAATGATTTTACTCTTTAAAGTCGTAACCAGTAAAACAGGAAACTCCGAAGTTGGAGAAGACGATGATGATGTCTCCGACGGTGATGATAAAGTTGGAGAAGACATCATTGGTGGAAAAAAAATCAAAGCTCTATGTTCAGGCGATGAAAAAATGTGACTTCATCTACTTTTTTTCTTGACGAGTGACTATTTACATACTCTGTCTTTAGCAATGAGGAATTGTTCGTGATCTTACAGTCCAAGGTTCAAACAAGTTTCAAACACTAAAGATTATAGATTGTAGTGACATTATTTTGATCACCATTATTGATAATTCAAGTATAAACACATTTCACTATGATGGTGAGATTGACAAAATCAAAATTATTGATCTAATAATATCAGAAGACGTGATATTAAATCATTATACTACTACTTGGCCTCAACATATAATTAGTGAATGATATGATTTGATTGAAGTCCTAAGAAATGTAAAAACTCTCTCAATTAACTATATTTTTTGAGTTAATCTAATAATTCACATTTTTATTTTTATTTTTGAAATTTTTTTATATACTGACAACATAAATATTTTTTTAATTTTGATTTAATGGATTTTGAGTACACAATGTGGAATACTATCTTTTAAATTTGAAGGAGCTTCAATTGGGAGACACAAAAAATTTTACAAAAGACAACTTTTGTTCCGTGTCTCTTCAAATTTGAAAGATAGTACTCACATCATGTATTCAAAATCCATATATTTAGGAGAAAACCCCTAAATCAAAATAAAAAAGTAATTATGTTATCAGTATATATATAAAAATAAATTCAAAAATAAAAACAAATATTGTTAATTAATAGAGTTTGCACATTTCTTAAGACTTCAATTTAATCATGTCTTTCACTAATTATATATTGAGGTCAAGAAGTAGTACCAAGATTTAATATCATGTCCTTTGATACTATTGGATCAAGAATTATGATTTTTTTCAATCTCACCATCATACTGAAATGCGTTGATACTTGAATTATTAATAATAGTGATCAAAATTATGTCACCACAACCTCTGATTTAAGCATTTGAAACTTGTTTGAACCTTTGATTGTAAGATCGACCAATCCCTTAATGCTAAAGATACAATTTGTAAATACCAACTCATCAAGTAAAAATGCAGATGAATTCATATTTTTTTCATTGTCTGAACTTAGGGCTTTGATTTCTCCGGCCAATGGCATCTTCTCCAACTTCATCGTCACCGTCGGAGACATCATCATCGTCTTCTATGACTTGGGAGTTTGCTATTTGACCAGATACAGCTTTGAAGAGTAAAATCATTGAGAAAATATAGGAAAACCACGTCACTCTCATCATTGGTGAAACTAGTTAAGAAAAAAGCTCGCAAGTCCCTCAAGAAAACTTAGAACCCATACTTTGTACACAACCAAGGAGATTTGTTATTGTTGCAGTTGCTAGAATTGTGGTGAAGGATCAAAAATGTGAAGTAGGTGGAGAAGTTCGTTACCATATAGGGGACTCTAGGTATACTAAGAAAAATTTAAGATTGTGTTCAAAACTGCCGGGAAAAAATGCTAGCGAAGGGCTTGAATGCACTAAAATACAAAGCTATCATTCTTAATGAAGTGCATGAATGATTTATAAAGTCACATCTTGTTCTTATTTGCATCAAGCAATATTTTCTTAAAAAGAGTGACCTGAGGATGGTCTTAATGTCTTCTACTACTGATATAGTAAGATATCGTGTATACTTCAAGACTAGAGCTGTTGACAAAATACCATATATCAGCGAAAATTTTCACATATTGAACAGTTGGCTGCACAAATGTCTCACCATTAAGTATCTTGAATTCATCACCTAGAGTACTTGAGAGGGAAAATAATTATGTTTGACATAAATATCTAGTTTTCTCTGGATGATGGATCCAAGATACTTAAGGGTGAGGCATTTGTGTAGCCAACTGCTCAATATATGAAAATTTTCACTGATATATGGTGTTTTGTCAACAGCTCTACTCTTGAAGTATTCGCAGTATCTTGCTATATCAACAGTAGCAGATATTAAGACCATCCACAGGTCACTCTTTTTAAGCAAATATTGCTTGATGAAAACAAGAACGTGATCTGACTCTACAAATCTTTCATGCACTTCATCAAGAATGATGACTTTGTATTTTAGTGGATTTAAGCCCTTCTCTAGCATTGCTTCCAAAATGTTTGAACACAATCTTAGATCTTTCTAAGTATACGTGAAGTGGCTTGTATGGTAACCAACTTCTCCACCTGCTTCACATTTTTGAGCCTTCACCCACTGTTCTAGCAACTACAACCACAAAAAATCTCCTTGGTTGTGTACAAAGTATGGGTTCCATGTTTTCTTGAGGGACTTGCGAGCTTTTTCTGCAACTAGTTTCACCCATGATGAGAGTGACGCGATTCTCCTAAATTTTCTCAATGATTTTACTCTTCAAAGTGGCAACTAGCAAAACAGGAAACTCCCAAGTTGGAGAAGATGATCATGATGTTCTGACGGTGATGATGAAGTGGGGGAAGACATCATTGATCGAAAAAATCAAAGCTCTAAGTTCAAGCGATGAAAAAATGTGAATTCATCTGCTTTTTTACTTGACGAATGGCTATTTACAAATTGTGTGTCTAGTATTGGAGAATTGTTTGTGATCTTACAATCAATGGTTCAAACAAGTTTCAGACACTTAAGATCAGAGGTTGTAGTGACATTATTTTGATCACCATTATTGATAATTCAAGTATCAACACTTTCACTATGATAGTGATATTGACAAAATCAAAATTGTTGATCCAATAATATCATAAGACATGATATTAAATCATGTAGTACTACTTAGCCTCAACATATAATTAGTGAAAGATATGATTTGATTGAAGTCCTAAGAAATGTAAAAGCTCTCTCAATTAAAAATATTTTTTTTAGGTATTCTAATAGTTCACATTTTTATTTTTATTTTTAGATTTATTTTTATATACTGACAACGTAAATATTTTTTAAATTTGATTTAATGGATTTTGAGTACACGATGTGGAGTACTATCTTATAAAGTTGAAGGATGGGAGACACGAAAAATTTTACAAAATAAAAAACTTTTGTTTCATGTCTCACCAATTGAAGTTCCTTCAAATTTGGAAGCTAATACTCCACATCGTGTACTCAAAATCTATATATTTAGGCGAAAACCCCTAAATCAAAATAAAAAAATAATTATGTTGTCAGTATATATATAAATATAAATTCAACAATAAAAATAAAAATATGAATCAATAGATTACCTCAAAAAAATGATTTTAATTGATAAAGTTTGCACATTTTCTAAGACTTCAGTCAAATCATGTCTTTCACAAATTATATGTTGAGACCAAGTAGTAGTACTAAGATTTATTATCACGTCTTTTGATATTGGATCAAATATTATGATTTAGTGAATCTCACCATCATAGTGAAATGTGTTGGTACTTAAATTATCAATAATGGTGATCAAAATTATGTCACCACAACCTCTGATGTTATGTATTTGAAACTTGTTTGAACCTTTGATTATAAGATCACGAATAATCCCTCAATGTTAAAGACACAATTTGTAAATACCCACTCGTCAAGTAAAAAAGCAGATGAATTCATATTTTTTTGATCGCCAGAAATTAGGGCTTTGATTTCTCCAGCCAATGGAATCTTCTCCAATTTCATCATCACCGTCGGAGACATCATCGTCTTCTTCTCCGACTTGGGATTTTGCTGTTTTACACTAAAACGACCCTAAAAAAAGCGCGAAAATGTGCCTTGAAAGTGCCCGGAATCTTTTTTTCCATATATCTAAAAATTCGTTTTGTTATTTCAAAAATCTGAGTCCATATTCTTACTTAGGGGGTCAAATTGAGTGGGAAATGGGTCTAACCCGAAATTTAGAGCAACAGTATCAAAATCTGAAAATCGCAGAATACACTATTTAGGAGGGTCAACTTTGAAGGGGCATATCTCTTAGAATACAATGAATTAGTTTTCCAACACACTTTGTTTCACCTCATTCCGAGTTTGGATGAAGATTTATGCATGTTTTCGTAAAATTAGTTCGCACAGAAAATGCTAATTCCAGCAGGGTTTTCGTGTTGCCTCCGCGACGCGCCCCTATGTTTTTGGTGCCTGTTTTTATTTTTTTTGGGTCCAAGACACGTAAGTCTTGGGCCTAAGGGTTCTCACACTTGGAAATACATATACTTAGCCTTATTTCACCCTCATATCATCCTAAACATTTCCCAAAACTCACTCAAACATTTCGACTCATATTTCACCCTAAATTCAAGTCCCAAACTCAAGACCAATATCAAGGATTTCTTCAAGCATCTCACTCAAGCTTCAAATCTCCATTAAAGTCTTCTTCAAGAACTTCACAAAAGCTAAGGTATGTGGTGTTGAACCATTGGGTCCTTTTACCCATGGTGCCTAAACCCTCTTTTACTTAATATTGCATGATTTAAAGTTGATTTTACATGTAGGTCTTGTATATTGAGAAATTTACTGCACAGTGATTTTAGTTCATGAAAGTATGGTTGTTTTAGCATGTTTTCAGCTTCAAATCTTGGATCTGATGTTGGAATTGATAAGGAATTTTGATGTGAATGTCTTGGGGGTGTTGCAAGGTATTGATTAAAGGTTTTATCACTAATTTTCCTGCATGATTCCACCTCTAAATTGCATGCTCTTTTACCCCATTATACACAAAATGTCCGGTTATGGTTTCATGAGGAATTGGAGGTTCAAAGAATGAGATATGATATGTATGATGTTTTAGTGATGAGATGAGCTTATGGACATGATATATATGTATGTTTTATATAATGTATTGTATTAGACCATGTCCGGTCCGAGGGGCATAAGTGCCCGGATGACCATGTGACGGGTGAGTACCTTACCACCAGGGTGTACGGGTGTGAACGGCATCAACCATGTGAGGGGTATAGTACCTTGCCACTAGGGTGTCCGAGTGACAACATCAACCATGTGAGCAGTGTAACCTTGCCACCAGGTGTCCGGGTGTGAACGACATCAACCATGTGAAGGGTGTAGTACCTCGCCACCAGGGTTTTGTCCGGGTGTGAATGACATCTCCCATCCAAAGTTAGGATTCTAGCTTGGTCTCTTCTACACATATAATATCTTACATAAGCATGATTTACCCTAGCATATTTTACTTATGCATCGATCATACATGCCATATCGCTATATTATGCATATTGTCTAATGTATGCATTTTGATTATGAAGCTTGTCTATTGTTGCATTGCATCCAACATACTTAGTTATTCAAACGTACTATCGCATACTCTTGCCTACATGGTATCACCATGTAGGGACCGGAGCTTCTATTGATTCTTCTTGTGGCTAGATGTATTGTTCAAGTTAACCTTGGTGAGTCCTCCATTCCGGGGACAAGGACTATTCACTTACACTATGTATTAATATTCTCTAAACTTTATTGTATACTTATGACTATGAGGGTGAGCCTAGTTGTATGTCTTGGCCCCCGCCATTATCTATGTAATAGAGGTGTTGTTGGACAAAACAATGTATTTATGCTATGAGTTGATTCTATTATCTCTTGGCTCTATGTTATGACAAGTTCTACCTTAGTCCCTTTTTCCCTTATTTCCATTCTTTATATGCCATTTAATTGTTTCCGATACCAAGGATGTGTAATGATATGCTATGAGGCTTGTTTGGGGTTCCTTCGGGTTCCCCATTCACCGGTCACATCTAGGCCCTAGGCTTGGGTCGTGACATACACGTTGTAACTTTGAAGAGTAAAATCATTGGAAAAATTCAGGAAAACCATGTCACTCTCATCATTGGCGAAACTGGTTGCAAAAAAAACTCTCAAGTCCCTCAAGAAAACATGGAACCCATACTTTGTACAAAATCAAAGAGATTTCTTGTGGTTGTAGTTGCTAGAATTGTGATGAAGGCTCGAAAATGTGAAGTAGGTGGAGAAGTTTGTTGCCATATAAGGCACTCTAGGTGTTAGAATCCTTGCAGGTATGACTATATTGTTTTGATGATGACAAACGGAACCAGCAACTGCATGATGAGGAACCAGGTCTTGTATATCTGCACCAGTAGAGTCACATAGAGTCCCAGTCAGAATCAGAGTACTATTTATGGAAACAAAATCAGGATGTGATTTGGCGAAGGCAGCAGTGTAGGAAAGGACTTCTTTATGGAAAATAATTGTGTGCCCTTCTCAAGAAAGGAGTCCTACATGGAATGTCTATAGAGTTCATTATAAATACAATCATCAACCCTAGAAGATAAAACTTTTGCAATCTGAAATCGACGAGAGTATTCAAGAAAGAGCATCGACACTTGGTGAGAGCACTCAAGCAAGATCTAGAGTTAGGTTTTCTTGATTGTTCAAGTTTGTTTGACAATCTTCTTAGAATCTTTGTTTAGGGAAAAATATTGTAAGAAGTTATTTTCTTTGAGTGAGGTGGAATTGAGAGTGGGTTTGACTCTTAAGAGTTGAGTTTGTTGAGTGAGTTGTAAGTTGACTTTTCTCGTTTTGAAGTTAGTCAAGTTGTTGAAATCCTACTAGTGTAAGTAGTTGTTATTTCTCCCTTGAGGAAGGAGTTCTTCCACTATATGTTACCTATTAACATTATTGATTTCTGTGCACATATTGGAACGGCTTGTTGAACCTGGTTCATTAGAAGTTTAGGGGTACTAATCCTTTCAATTGGTATCAGAGCAAGTCTTTTCGAATTAAGGCTAACTACCTCGAAATGATAATGGCTACCCTACCCGCAGCACAAGAAGGAGCTTCTCAGTCCAGACCTCCACTGTTTAACGGACAATACTATGGATGGTTGGAAACTCGAATGATGAATCACATTGAGGGGGAACACCTTGATCTCTGGAATGTTATGCTCAATGGACCAACTAAACCCATGAAAGATGGGACAGCCTCAGGTGCTCCAAGAGTACCCAAGGAACATAGTGAGTGGAGTGATGCTGACAAGGTTGCCATTCAGAACAATGCCAAGATGACGTGCTGTCAAAATACAGCACATTTGGTGCCTAAAACAAGAAATTTTGCAAGTTCATAATGCAACTTTTTATGGTTTTTATGTGTTTTTATGTTGTTATTGCAGAAAGGTTAAGTTGGCATGATTTTGGGAGAAAATTATAGATTTTGCTGAACTACAGGACATACGAGCTATCCTACGAGTCGTAGCCTAAACTACGAGTCGTAGGGTGCTCTTGTGGCAAGAAACAATAAGAAAAAATCAAGAATTTGCTAAGTGGAGGTTAGGCCTACGAGGCCTCTCTACGAGTTGTAGGTCTCACTACGACTCGTATAGGCAAGATCGTAGCAAGAAACAGTGAGCTAAAAGTTTGGACAAAGAACTGAAGGCTTGGACTATGAGAGGAGCATACGAGTCGTATCCCAAGCCACGACTCATAACAGTGGGTCGTAACAACCAAGTCCAAACTATCAAATGTTGACCACGAGACCCTGATTACCATTCGTAGGTCACCCTACCAGTCGTACATGCGCGACGTACCTGCTGCTAGCTGTCTTTTCTATTTAATTTTTAGGGTGAAATTGTATATAGTATAAATACTTAATGATAGGGTTTTAGAATGGAGAGACTTCAGACTTGAATAATTTTGGAGATTCACTTTGAATATTCTCTCTAGAATATTTCTAGGATTTAGTGTAGATTTTAAAATTTTTACTTTGAAGACCCACTTTGGGGGTTTGGAAAATCAGATTGTATTCATCTTCCATTTATCAAAGCTTGTGGTTTCCAACTTGAAGGTGTTTTAGTTCTTCATTGTTTTGGGTAACTCTCAACTATGTCTTTTACATTCATTGTTGTTGATTTTGCCTTATCCATGAGCAGCTAAGCACCCAAAACTTGGAGTTGTAGGAATCATGAGTAGTTGACTTGAAATAACCTAGACTTTGTGCATTTCTTTGATTGGGGTTTTGCATGTATTGTTTATTTTCCTTCATTTTGATTGTTGTTTTGTGGTGGCCAACATTAAACCCCGCCTACTATCACGATCCCGACCAAGGTAGTGACAAATAGGAAAAGATAAGTAAATGACAGGATTCGATTGATGTGTTCTTGTCTAATCAATCAAACCTGGCCAAAGGGAGGTTGACTGGGACAATGGGTAATGGTCAGGTGACACACCATGGTTGCCGACCAAGCGTCATGGTGAAATTCGACCTTCACCTTCACAAGAGGGCTGGAAGAACCTAAGTTACCATCCTACATGCGAATTCCCAGTTTGAGTTATGTTGTCCAGGGTAATTGAGTCAACGAATCATGGGGATCACAATTCTCAAGTTGTCCCTCAATTTGATTGGCTTTCCCTATAATTAGTGTAGTGTTTATTTTTATTTTTGTTCTTGAATCACAAATAACCCCCCATCTTAGAGACTTTAGCAACCGATGCTTGAAATGATTGATAGTGGATCTATATAGTCAAGCCCCGTATTTCCTTTAGATTAGACCCTAACCTCTGGTTAGGTTTATTGCTGACAGCGACAACTTTATTATTGGAGCATGAAGATCAAAAATTATGGCGTCGTTGCCAGGGAATACGGCTAGGTTCTTGACTTGATATCACTATTAGTTAGTTCAAGTATTAATTTCTAGATTCTCTTGTATTTTACTTTTATTTTTGTTTTTGTTATTTAGTTTTATTTGTAGGGTGTACTAGGTTATATGCCCAATAAAAGGAGCCAGGGCAATCCCTTAACTCCGATCAACTTAGAGATCCATCGATCACTAGAAGAATGGATCATGTGAATTAAGATATTGCAGTTGAGGAAGAAATGAATGTGAATAATGATGATATCGGAAGAGAGGAGAATCAACCACCAATGGTTAATAGGCCACAACTTAGGGATTTCAACGAAAATGCTTATGGTTGGAATCAATATCGCTTGAACCCTATGGCCATGGACATTATTGGTGCTATAGTGTTGCCACCATTACCGGCAGATGCTAAGTTCTCGGTGTCAAGCGGATTACTTCAAATGCTCCAAACCCGTGGTTTATTCACAGGGTTACCTTTAGAGGATCCCTATCATCATCTCCATAATGTTATCTTTGTATGCAAAAGTGTCATGGGGACACAAAGTCTTCTTTTGGATGTAATTTGTTTGCGAGTGTTCCCATTGTCATTAACTGGTAATGCAGCTGTGGGGTTGTCTGAGCTTCCTCAAGGTACAATAACAAGTTGGGCAGAGCTTCAAAAAGTTTTTCTAGAAAGATATTTTCCAGGGTCAAAGAAGCTTAAGCTCAAAGATCAAATAAACAATTTTGAGCAATTGCCCATTGACTTTATTAGTACCACATGGGAGAGATTCACCAAGTGTTTGCGAATGGTTCCTGATTGCAAAATTATTGATTATGCCTTGGTTGAAATTTTCAATTGGCAACTTGATGAGAATAGTCAAACTTGTGCCGACATAATCATGAGAGGCATGTTTCTTGATCAACCTTTTCCATTGATCGCTGAAAGGATGGAGCAAGTGGTGAAAACCAATAGAGCATGGATTCAAAGAGAAAGAGGTGTTATGAAGACTTCTTGTGCGGTAAACACCAACAATGAGCAAGCTAAGGTCAATGAGGAGATTATGCAACAACTTGCTCAACTTCGCACAAGCATGGACTTGGTTTTAAAGAAAAATCAAGTGAGTGTTCAAGCGGTGACTCACCAACCTCCTAAGGCTCCCATGTATGAAGAACCATTCTTTGATGAAGATGCTTGCTTCGTGAGTAACCCAATGGCAAGTTTCCGGAACAACCCCCAAGGGTCCAATTCGGACTATTGGAGGCAAGGTTATGGAAGCCAAGGTCAGAACTACAACCGTGATGGTATATATAGAGATAACTAAGGTGGTTATTATGAAAGGGAGAGAGTGTCGAATGACGAATGGGGTAGAAGAGATGGATATAGGAATGGTCCTTATGTCCCATCCCACAACCGTGATGTCGGGACAAATACTTTGAGGATTGAAGAGATTTTTGACAAGTTGTTGAAAAGAGCCGACAATCAAGATGATACCTTGAAAGGAATGAAATCGGACATTTCAAGCATCAGCCAAAACATAGAGTCTCACTCAGTGGCTATCAAACAATTAGAAAAATAATTTGGGCAAGTTTTTTCACAATTGAACCAACGCCAAAAAGGCACCTTACCAAGCAATACGGTTCAAAATCTAAAGAATGATGGGCATTGCATGGCGATCATGACTAGGAGTAGTAAAAGCACCATAGATCCCCCAATGTCAGTGGTTGAGGATGAAGCTTGTAAGAAGGGTATTGATGGTGAAGTTGTGGTTGAGGGAGAAGGTTTTGATAATGTTGGGTTGCAAAAAGAAGAAGTGAGAGAGAAGGAAAAAGTTAAGATGATCCCAAATCCTCTGCCCCCTTCCCTAAAAGGCTTAAGAAAAAGGAAGAGGATGGCAAATTCAAACACTTCCTCTCGATGTTAAAACAATTATCCATTGACATTCCCCTTGTAGAAGCTTTGGAAAAGATGCCCAGGTACGCCAAGTATATGAAGGACTGGTGACAAAGAAGCGCACTTTGAGCCAAGAGCTTTCCTAAGAGCTCCAAGAATATAGTGCCATCAGGACCAAATGCCTTGTTTAAAAGCGAGAGGATCCTGGTGCATTCAGCATTCCTTGCACTATTGGTGACGTGGAATTTACAAGAGCATTGTGTGACTTAGGAGCAAGTATCAATCTGATTCCTCTTGCCGTGTTAAAAAAAGCTTGGCCTTGGCACTCCTACTCCAACAAGAATGCACTTGCTTATGGTGGATAGAACCATAAAGAAGCTGGAAGGGATACTTTTTGATGTTCTTGTAAAGGTTGATAAGTTCATCTTTCCCGCAGATTTTGTGATCCTTGATTGTGAAGTTGATTTTGAGGTGCCAATTATATAGGGAAGACCATTTCTAGTTACCGGGAGAGCCTTGGTGGATATGGATTTGGGACAACTTCGGTTCAAGGTGAATGATGCAGAGGTCATGTTTGACATCCAATAATCAATGAAACACCTGGATGAGTTTAAGAGTGAAGTTTGGGGCCTTGAAGATTTTTTATGATGGATGATGACAAAGTCGAGTCACAACGTTAAACAAGGCGCTACTTGGGAGGCAACCCAAGTATCTTTGATGTTTTTGAATTGTTTTAAGCTTATTTTGGTTGTTTGAGTTATTTTAGGTAGTGGTTTGATGTTTGTTTTGATGTTTTAAGACACTAGATCAGTTGTATTATTTTGAACATTAGAATATTTTGAGGTTTGCTTTGCAGATACAAATCAAGAGTTGAAGAAAATTTCATTTGGAAGTAGCCCCTACGAGCAGGTCTATGAGTCATAGTGCACACCACGACGCATACTCATGCCTCATAGAGGAAAATAATAAGGATTTAAAGTTGGCACACACACTACGATCCAACCTTACGATTCGTAAGGTTCCTTACAAGTCGTAAGAGGGGTTCGTAGTGTCCAGGTATGAATTCCAATTCCTCTAAGTGTTGATGTTTGGTGCAAGACCACGACCAACGAGTCGTAGGGCCCCCTACGACTCGTAGTCTGGGTTTTGTAGCTCCGATCTGTAGGTTTTAAATTGAAGATCCGATTTGATATAAAAAGAGGTCAAAATTCATTTTGACCCCTAAACCCTTATTGTGTGCCCTAATCAATGAAAATTTCCCCAATCCATTTCCCCTTCACTATTTCGATCACCGTCCCGACCATCCACGTCACTTTCCGGCGAGTACAGTGGACTAGGGTTTCAGCTTCTCCTATTTCTCTCATTGCTTCTAGTTGATCTTCATTTGCTCATTTGGTAAGTTTTCTTGGTTAAATATGGCACACTCATGGTATGATCTTTGAATTTGTGGAATGAATGTGAATTTTGCGATCATAGTGAGTATATCCAATGAGAAAATGATTGTGTAAGTATGAGAATTAGGGTTTGGTCAAGTTAAACTCCTCGGCATGATTTTAAATGGTGTATTTGTTCTTGTTGGGTGGTTAAGATTATGGATATATTGATCATGTGAGGATGATGCAATTACTGTAGTTGATCAATTATTGAAATCATACGGAATTGAAGTTTGGGGTTAATAGTGTTTTTTCTTCTAATATTATCATTCAAGATACCCTTGTCTGCATTTGTCTTGAATTCTTTGGAACTCCTTTTATTGTTAGTTAGTGGTAATAATTGCAAGTTTGGGGATTAGTATCATTGGGTAAATTTTGGGATTGTTTTATCTTTGTGGGGTTACTCTTGTCTGGGGTTGACATGTTCATATGAGGGAATTCCTTTTGTGTTTGAGTTATTACGACAATATTTTGCTTCGATGCTGTTTAATTTTCATTCTGAATGATCCTTGGTTCTTGTGGGAAGGTTATAGGAACCACAAGTGCCTCCTGTATTCTGCTATGAGGACCCACTACGGGTCATAGGTCACCCTACGAGTCATATTTAGCCCTCGTAGGAGGTAACAGTCACCTGTGGTTCCTTAAGACTTACCATACGAGACTCACCTACGACTCGTAGTGCCTACTATGAATCATAGTGAGGGACTCATCGGACATGTCTTCTTCTGAGTTATATTCTGTTCCCTACTATGAGCCTAGTGTATGACTCATAAGTCAACCTACGAGTCATACCTGAGCCTCGTATCTATGATAAGAATGTTATTTTTCAGGCACCTTAGCACTACGATGCTATTGTACGACTCGTAGGTGACCTCCGAGTTGTACCTCTGCCTCGTACCTGCAGATCTGCAATTGGTTCAGTGTATTTTGTTTTAGTGGTTTTGTTATTCTTTGCTTGATTATTTTGTGTGAATCCTTTTTTATTAAACATCATGGGGCTCATTGAGTGGTATTTGGTAAATTTTCAGGTACAATGCCTCCAAAGGTAGAAAAGATGCTGCCACGACTTCGAGATGCTAACTGAGAGATGAACCATCGGACGATGATCAGTCAGAGGGGTCAAATGAAGAGATTAAGGTGCACATCGACCCAGAAGAAAATGTACCTTTGACTAGGTCTCGGGCATCAAGGGCCCCCATGGAAGTGGAAAGTTCCTCCCAGTCTGAAGAGGAGGGTAATGAAGAAGGGTCAGATGATGGCGTCTCACTTTCTGAGTCAGAGTCTATTAAGGCATCACAAACCCAACCTGAGGAGACTGCTCCCCAATAATCGACTGATCCTACTTATACTGTCACCTCCATAGACCACCAAACCACGAGATGGTGTGTATCC
>JAPFFP010000088.1:9046704-9067170 GCA_026153255.1 Solanum medicagineum
AGCAGAGACATGTTGACCCCATCAACTTTCATATTGATGACGATGATAAGGTTGATCTGGATGGGGCTGGAGCCGCTGGGGCTATTGTTCCCCCACCTTTAGCTCAGGGAGCTAAGTTTAACATCACTAGTACTATGATCCAACTATTGAACTTGAAAAGGTTGTTCAGAGGAGTAGCTGGAGATGACCCAAACCTTCACCTGATGAACTTTGTTGGTACCTGCATGTCATTCGAGATTTTTGGAATCAGTCACACAGCTATTCATTTGAGGTTGCCCAATTGTCTCTATCTGGAGAGGCAACAATGTGGCCAAATGAATAAAGAGGCTTTTAACTTCCCACCGCCTAAAATGTTAGAGCTAAGAGATGAGGTCAATAACTTCAACCAACTACCTACTGATTCACTACAGAGACTCAGTTAAGGTTCAAAAAGAAGCTGAAGCAATGCCCAAATCACAAGTGGACTGATGACCATATGATGGAGACCTTATATAGATCCTTGCACTCTGCAACTAAGCCAACTGCAGGCACAATGGCTGGGGGGTCAGGCATGGAGCAGACTTGCACAGATGCGACAACTATATTAGATTGAGTGACAAAGACCAACAGGGCCTGGCATACTCGAGATTCTGAGGTCGTAGGAAATAGTTATGAAGCTGGCTTATCAGCTGAGCACCGTAGGCGAGAAAAGGAGTGAGATCAGCATATGGCTCACATGAAGAACTAGATGGACTTGTGGACCAGGCATCTCTTCGTAGGTGCCGCTAAGTGTATTAATGCAGTAGGAGCTACTGTTAGGCAAGCTAAGTTATATGACTATGACGAGGAAGCAAAGTATTTGAATAATTAGGGAGGGGTTTCGGACCAATGGTCAGGGAAATCAAGGTCGGAACTATCAAAAGGATAACTACTATGATAGGTCTAGGTACCGTGATCAAGGAATTGAAACAACAACGACAACTTCAAGAATGATAGCTGTGGAGTTTATATGCCTCTTGGAAATCGTGAAAGGGCATCAAACAGATTAGGTAGCTCTAGGATGGAGGACATGTTAGCCAAAGTATTGCAGCAGATGGAGTCTACAAACTCTGGAGATAAAGAGTGTGGATCGACATGAGAAGCAAATGAAATTGTTTGCTGAGCAGCTGGGCCCTTTTGTTGATAGGGCCATTCCAGAGGCATTGGTGCCGTATAGACTTACATGTCTGGATGGATGATATGAAGGCCCAGGGTAATGACTGTCTGCAGGATTTAACAGTGCTGACTTGGCGAGGTTTGCAAGGAGCTTGCCCAAGCTCAGGCTGATTGCTCAGTTATGGAGAGGCCAACGGAGGTGTTCCTTTTACCAAATATTGGGGAATCGAAGGGAGGAGCCATTTATCGATCTACTCAGCACTGTCCCTAAAGCCTTGGGCAAGCGCCCACAAGAAAAAGATGAGGAAAGAAGGAAACTGAGAAAGAGAAGACATAAGCAGAGGACTAGAGAGCAGGAACAGTGGGAAGAAGCCTTAAAGGGGTTGCAGCGTGAGGAAGAGTTGAGATTAGAGGAGTTGCAAACTCGTGCAGATGGAGCTTCTTCTGGGTTACTACCAACTGAGATGGACCTGACTAGTGGGTTTGATATTGCTATGGAGTCAGACTCCTATTATCCTACCACTGTCGTTGATGTGCCTGCTGAGGTACCATTAAGCGTGGCGATCACCACCGACATCATTGTTGAGATTTCTGGGGCAACTGATGCCCAAATGTGAGTGCCTTACTCCAAAGCCTAGTGTCACGACCCGCCATTTGACCATCAAAAAGGGGCAAGAATTTAGAGTCAAGGAGAGGTTTTTGGAAGACTCTAGAATATAGTAGATAACTCTTGAAGACCCTTAGAAAACTCTAGAATATGTAGTGTCTTCTAGAGTAGGGACTAATGTGTAAATATAGAGGAATTTGTAAAGTAAATATTTTAATTATACTTTGGCCCCTGGTGAGTAGTATAACTCGGAAGGCCATTCATTTGTAAGGCAACCAAGAAAAGTTCAAGCAATCTTCCAAGTTATAAACAAGTCTTCTCTTAAAGCTCTCTTGTCTTCTTCAATCTAGCGTTCCCTTAGCGATCTAGTTGACAAGGCTTACTTGAGCTTACAAGATAGTGAAAGAGTCGTAAGTTGTCGAGTGTCGCCCAGAAGTCTTAGTCGAAGTCTAAGTCCGTGACAGAGTGGTATCAGATCAAGGTTGCTACTAGGGAAAATGGCAAGTGAGGGAGACATCAACGCTGCCAACATTAGGCCGGATAGTGGAAAGAAGCAACGAAAGGGAAAAAAGACCTCCAAAAAGAATGAGGAGATGCCGTTCGAGCTTGCGCCAAGCGAGGCCCTAACATCTTACTCACCCCGGCCACTGAGGTGAGTGACGATTAACGAGGTGAGCAGACGGTGAACATCATGCCCGAAATTGAGTGGATTGCAAGGGTGGATGCCGCTAGGCAAGCCATGGAGATTTTGGGCAAGCGCTTGAACAAGTTCGATGGCAAGTCCAAGACTTTGGAGGACTTCACCATCGAACAGAATGACCGCATCTGAAAGGAGTTGGATGGGCGGAAGGCTGCCAAGTATGAACGAAGGAGATGATCACTTAGAGTCATCTCATGGATGCACTAAGCATGAGGAGACCATGAGGCCCGAGATCAAGTCACTTAAGGAAGTTATTGAGGAGGGAAGATGTGCAACGTCCAGTGGAGACAGGGAGGCCAGGAATGAGGCTCCAAGCCACCCGTGTTCAAGGCCACCTGCAATGTGTAGGAGGTAGAAAACTTCCATTGGCACTTGGAGAACTACTTCAAGTATAACAAAGTATGGAACGATGAGGCCAAGAATAACACAACTGTGCTATATGTCACTGAGATGCCGATGTTGTGGTGGAAGCGAGGGGAGTCAGAAATGGAAGGGCTTTGCATCATTGATACATGGGAGCAATTCCAAACAAGTTCAAAAAGGCCCTCTTCCCCAACAATGTCATCTATGAGCCGAAACATAAGTTCAAGGAGCTGAAGCAGACAGGTAGCATAAGGGCGTGCGTGAAGTTGTTTACTAACCTCATGCCTCAAAGTCCTAGCCTCACAGATGAAGACATGTTGTTCCACTTCATGGATGGGCTGCAAAATTAGGCCAGGACAGAATTGGAGTGGGACTATTGATGAAGCCATCACACAGGCAGAAGCTTTGATGGATTTTAGGCATGACAAGCATAATAGGGACAGAGAAGGGAAGAAGAAAGGTAGTGATGACCAAGGTGGAGGAGATGGTGGCAAAAGCAAGGATCAATAACCCCATCCTAAAGGCACAGCCCGCTAAAGGGAATGGATGCAACATATGCAGTGGGCCGCATGACTATGCAAGTGCTCTGAACTGAAGAACCTTTGTGCTATATTATGGGAATGGAAAGGACAATCCTTGGAGGAGGCCATATGGGAATGGTATGAAGACTTGTGGCACCTCAAAGACGAAGTCCGAGAGTTCCTAGGGCAGCAGTGTGCCGCGAGCCATCGGAACATCAAGTGGGGAAGAATGTCACGACCCGCCATTTGACCATCAAGAAGGAGCAAGAATCTAGAGACAAAGGAGAGGTTTTTGGAAGACTCTAGAATACAGTAGATAACTCTTGAAGACCTTTAGAAAACTCTAAATATGTAGTCTTCTCGAGTAGGGACCAACTTGTAATATAGAGGGACTTGTAAAGTAAATATTAATTATATTTTGGCCCCTAGTGAGTAGTATAAATAGGAGGGTCATTCACTTGTAAGGCAACCAAGAAAAGTTCAAGCAATCTTCCAGGTTATAAACAAGTCTTCTCTAACAGCTCTCTTATCTTCTTCAATCTAGCATTAGCTTAGCGATCTAGTTGAAAAGGCTTACTTAAGCTTACAAGATCTTAAAAGAGTCGTGAGTAAATTGTTGACTGCTGCACGGAAGTCTTAATTGAAGTCTAAGCCTGTGACACAAAGGCTTTACTGGTATACCTACTCTTAGAGCTTTATGGTATTTTTGATGCATAGGAGACAATGCATATCTTTTTAGCGAGAAGAAGGGTGCACTGTAAGTCTACCACTCCACCTACAGTGTTTTTTTAGTAGAACTGACATGTTTAGGACACTTGTAGCGTGGTTGTGTAAATATATGTTGTGTAAGTTGGTCTGTAAAAAGAAAACGAACTAAAAATGTTTGCAGCATTAATAGTGAAAGTCTTGTATATTATGTGTGGCATGAAATGTATCTTTAGTCTAAGTTGCTCAGACTCAAGGTCGAGTGTCCGATACGGGTGCAATCTAGTGATCAGATCCTTAATGATCTAATTATTAAGATTTAGGGATATGGATTTATATATGGATAAAGGGGCAGGGATTTGCCTAAAAAATAATTAAATATCTAAAAGTAGAGTGATAAAAAAACCTAATTATGAGATATTACGTGGAGAACTTGAGGAGAATCTTGGAAGAAGATTAAAGGAAAAGGAGTGACATAGAAACTTCTATAAAAAGTATTCCATTTTCTTCTATTTCACCATAGGTTTTGTATTGATTACAAAAATTATTAAACTATTCAAACTTTCTCCATCGATTTTGGTCAAAGTACCCGAAACCGATTGACCAAATCGGACACGAATCCCACACCCATGTCGTGTCGACACAGGTGCGCCACCAAAAGTGAAGAGTACGAGCAACTTAGTCTTTAGTTATATTGAATGTTGAGAATCTCTGCGTGACATCTGGTGAATATGAATTAAACAACTATGCTTTATGTTATATGTATAAAACTTTACAAACAGGTGTTGATAGTGCAAACTATGTTGTGTGGCTGTCAGAATTTTATATTATTCTTGCTTTATGTGTGCATCTAGAACTTTGCTGGTTTATGTTGCATTGACCAGAAGATAATGGATTAGGAAAGGATTATAAGCTATTTTTGAATTTAGCATACTCAGCCTATAAGACCAACCAATTAATGAAATAATCCTTTAATCCCTGATTTTGAGCCTGAATGAAAACCTTTTTGTTGTTAGCCTATTTACCTTCCCTATTTAACTTGAAACTGCTACCTAGGCCCTAATCCTCTCCTTAGACATCGCGTACCTCAACTCAAGCAAACTGCATAGGTTGAGGGTGGCAATTGTGAGAAAGAGAAAAAGTATGTGAATGTGACATATGAATATAGGTTGAATGTGTATATGTTCCAAATAAAAATAATATAATAATTATAAACAGAGAGAAAAAAAGGGAGTTGCATCTGAATTATCAAGAATTAAAAAGCAAAAGGACGTGAAGAGGTTGGATAAGAAAAGAAAAGAAAAGGAAGATGAAGATGGTGCCAAGGAGGGCGTAATCACTACTCCCAAATGAATCCGACCTTTCTTCCGAGCCTACGTTACAGGCCAAGAAAGTCAAATAGTGATCCTAGTGTAATTGTCTGTAAAGTTGGTGTGATAATAATTAAGGCAAGCTCATGGGTTTTATATGCATGGTTTGGATTTCATTCTTAGAGTGAGTGTTTTGTATTGTCCCTTGTACAAATCTTGATCTGAGTGATAGGGACTTCTTTGTAGTGAGAGCATTAGGAGTGCACTGTTGATTTCTGATTGTTGAGAAACTGCTAATGGTGTATGCCAAGTTGTTTGTTGATATCCTGATGTATCCTTTTGAGTTGATGTATTAACTAATAAACACATGTTTTGATAAACTGTTGCTTAATAACTGTTGTGAGTGTTGGTAGATCTTGTGTGCTGAGTTGCTCGGACTCAGGTGCAGGTACGGGCGTAGATCTAGAGGTCGGATCCTCTACAATCTAAATTTTAAGATTCGGGATATGGATAAGGGTGGGGGGATTTGGCTAAAAGGATTCAAATATCTAAAATAGAGTTATAAAATCTAAATTATGAGATAATATGTGGAGAACTTGAGGAGAAAATATTGATCAAAAGAAGAATCTTGAAAGAGAGAAGGAATGGGAGTGACAATAGAAAATTATATATACAAGGTATTCCATTTTTGTCAATTTCACCTTAGCTTTTGTTTACAAAAATCATTGAATCTATCCCGAATTTCTCTCTTGAATTTGGTCAAAGTATCCAAACTTGTTGACTAGATCGGGTACGAATCCCACAACACCGAAAGTGGAGTCCGAGCAACTTAGCTTGTGTGTGTACATACAGTGTTGGTGATGCTTGAGAATAAGCAAATGTTCTAAGTTGAGGGTGTTGATGTGACGGTATTAGACGACACATTTGATGCTTTTTACTATGAACAAATACTAGTTCTTAAGCAACGGTAGCATCGTTTAATGGTTTTTTCCACTATATTAGATATGAAATCACACCAAAAGGGAAGGAAAGAAAAATGGAGCCAAGTGTAGGCAAAAGTGACCTATGATGAGAGCCCTGATGGAACGTCACATGTCTGATAGACCGCCAGCTCCACCATCAAAGGCTAGCAGAAGCAATGCAGACTGGAATCTTTCAACGGTCCACCTGACGGACCGTCACAGACTACCGTTAGAGGTATTCTAACAGAGTTACTGAACGAGCACTGATGATCAGAGTGACGGGCTGTTACACCTGTGATGGGCTGTCATACAAATCGTCATACATGCCTCAGAGGGCCAGCTCTAACGCTTTAAATTTCAAATTTCCTAGGACTACAAATAGTATTTTCTAGGATTTATTCTACTATCATTATTTTTAGCAAATAACGCATTGACAATGTATGCTACAACTAAAATTTATTCAGAGATTACATGGTTTTTGAAATCAAATTCTTTTTTGATCGTCTTCAATTTGTAAGTAAATTTTTATTCAATGAATGCAATTGAGTATTTCTTTTCAATTACCATGAGTGGCGAAACCCCACAACCAAGGGTGAAGGGGTCCATGATGATTTGACCTAAATAAAGGGTGTTTATGGAATAAAACCTACGATGTGAATGTCTGCCTTGTGACTTCTGTCATTTTATCTGATTTCTATTGATTGTAAATATTAAAACCTGCCCTACGTTTAACTTGTTTGAGTAAAAAGGTACAAGACTTAAAAAAAGCACAACGAGGATTCAAGCCTATTAAAACTCGTCTAATGTTGATGCTTTACCAGGATTAACCAACTCAGAGTAAATGTTATTTGCTCAAGGTCGGCACTTTTAGTTCAGAATATAAAAGCGACGCATTTAATTTGGTTGAGAAACAATTACATAGATCATGAGCCTTGACAAACTGGCATACTAGCAAGGTTGAATTTCGTAATTACCCGAAATAAGTCATACAGTCTTGATGAATGCAATCCTGGTTCCTCTCTCTATAAATTCCCCATTTCAAATTAATATTGCAGAAGTTTGAATTACAAGCTGAAACTAAAACTTATTCAAATCCCCCAAACTTTCCCTTCTTTTGGAAATAAGCAACTAATAGTAAATAATCACATATGGCTTAGTTCTCACCTTTTTCCCTGTGGGATTTGACCCCAATCTTATTGGGTCCTATATTTGACAACGACCACATTATACTTCTTTATTGGAGGTGTAATTTGGGCATGTAGACTCAGATATTTGGTTTGTGTATGGATCTAACATGGTCATGTCCAATGTTTTTACAAGCGCTTTGGAGTATTTTGAAGGACTTACGAGAAAATATATCCATACCCTTGTCATACACCTTCAATACATCTAGGTAAATGAAGAGTCCATATATCATAAGCAACCCCACCTCCTAAAAATAAGTGAAGAAAAATTTGTCCAATTCATAGAATCACGGAAGCATCTCTATAGAGAATTTGAAATTTGGTATTGGAAGTCACAAACGTAAAATAATCCATAAAGAATTAAACAAATTCATGAGATGAACAGTGATGATATGGACAGACCTCAACTGATCCGACATATTGAGAGATCCCATTAGCAATTGCTGGGTTTATAGTGTATTTTGCGATGTACCGTTTGATCCGGAAATTGTCATTGTCTGACCCGTCAATGTCCAATGGTCCTCTAAATGACTTCATCTTGTGGGCAGTCTGCCATGTTCTACAAATCACCTGGTAAGACAAGTATCCTTTCAATATATATCATACAGCAAGTTTTGTAGAAAATGTAAAATATATATTCATCTCAATCACATTCGATGCTAACTAACAGCAGGTAGCTGATTACAGGATTACGAGAAGAACGTGGCCTTACTCAGTTAATTGCAATTTTCAATTGACTAGACAGCATAAATTCTCCCGTTGCAATTCAATCCCCTGTCCAATTTTAACCCCACTGCAGACACATATCCCTTGATAAACAACAGAGTTTCTTTATCATATACTTCTGAATCTCTCCCTTGAACTTTTAAAAAGACGACACTTAAGTTATTATTATGATTTTATGGAAAATGACACTCAAGGTACAAAGGAGAAAGCAGTTTTAGAGTCTTTTCAAGTGCTATGAGATGGAAAACTAAAGAAAATAGTTTAGGAGAGCTGGAAGGAGATATCTGTTTGGCGCTGCCTCTCCTTTAGACCAAACTACTTGCTGCTTGTAAGTTCTTAGCACCAGGACAATTGCAGTTTCCCATCAAAATCTGGCATTTGCAGGCGTTAGGTCTAGGATATGACCTACTCAATTACTTTCTTTTTCTCTATTCCACCTTCAAGAAAATAACAATAGCCAGAAAAGAAATAAATTATATTATATATTTGATCGATATCTCTAGTACTTCATTTATTTTTCCTCAGCTTAATTAGGTTCTGGACTTCTGGTACATGAGATTGTAAGTGAGATGTGTCTTACAAAAAGTTCTCTTATATGCACTTTCGGCGGTGCGGATTCTTCACTTTTCGGTGCCACACCCTTGCCGGATTTTCCAAAAATACACTAGTTTTGGAGAATCCGACATGCGCCCGTAGACATTTTTAAGAGTCCGAGCAACACAAAATATATCATATCAACTAACAACTAAGAAAGCACAGATATTGCTTTCCCAGGAAGCCCTAATCACAATAGCAGGTACATACTATAACCTATGTTGAAGTGTTTGACCATAAGAGTGCATTTTTATTTACCTAATTATGTCTTCACCATGCCACCTCACGTGTGGCCTTGATTGTTTGGAACTTTGGATGATCCAAGCACGAGGAAATTCTTTTTGATAGTGGTAGTGGTGAGACTCAAACCCAAGACTTCTATCTTCTTTAGTACCATAATAAAATGGATCTTGAGCCCAATTCAATCCCCAAAGCTAGCTCAAGAGGTGAGGATTGTCTAAGACAACACAAGGAGACAACAACTCATTTCATCTACCAATGTGAGACACTTAACACCCCCTCCCACCCAGGACTGGACATTTGGAGCGTGGACAACATACTATGGGGCAATATTGGGTAAACAATAAATAGAAATATGCTGATACCATGTGAAAGTAGAAAAGAAGCTCATTGACTTGATTAATAGCGTACAAAAGGTGCTCCTTATATAGAGAGCCTTAGGCAACATTAAATGACATAGGGAAGCAATTCCTATGCGAAAGGTAAGTAAATATTCTATAATTAGATTCAGAATATCCTAGTTTATCCTATAGAATATTCTATATGATTTTCCTTATACGATAAGATGAACCTTGACACACATTCACTTAATAGTTTAACAGCATAAATAGAACACTGGTTATTGTAGGTAGTTCAGAACGTCAATCTACAAGCTGCATACTGCAGTATGCTGATGTGATTATACAAATACCAGACAGTCTATTTACCGGCTCCTAATAGAGGATATTCTGGAAAAAAAAAAACTAATAACTGGTTAAGTTTGGCTGCAATATCCTATAATTGGTAAGTTTGCCTGCAATATCATATAATTGGTTAAGTTCGCCTGTAGTATGATGTTTCTAAATCAAAAAATTTAATAGGAAATCAGACTACTAAACCTCTCCAATTCGACCCATGGCTTGTGAATCAGAAGATATAATGCTAATTGCTCCCATGTCATGCAAAATATCTTCTGCAGCAATTGTTTCAGCTCGAATCCGGGATTCAGCAAAAGCTACATCCTCTCGGACGTCCTTGTTAAGATGATGGCATACCATCTGCAAGTAGAGGTATCAGGACAATATATTGTTCAGACGCATAGAAACTTCACCTTATTATAAGCTTCTCTTACTAGCATGTCAAGGTGCTCGTCCACAGTATTTGAAGTGAATGGACGTGTTGGATTGGTTGATGAGGGAATTACATTCTTTATACCACAAACTTTGATTATATCCGGAGCATGTCCACCACCAGCACCTTCACTGCAGAATACATGTTACAGATACAAAATAGAAGAATTCTGTTCATTGATCTTACAGGTAAACAGCAGTGTTTTCTAATTCTTTTTTTTTTCTCAATTCGTCATTCTTGGCTCTCTATTTCTTCTTTTTCCTATTCTCCTTCAGTTGGAGAGAGAAAATATACAAGTGTTTACCTATGATATGTATGTATGGTGCGACCTTTAAAAGCAGCAATTGTACGCTCAACAAATCCAGATTCGTTCAAGGTGTCAGTATGGATGTTGACCTACATTTCAGAAGTCATAATCACCTTTTAACTAGTAAAACATTGTTAAATCAGCAACCTCAGAAAGGAAAGAGCACCTGAATATCATATTGATCTGCAACAGTCAGGCACATATCTATAGCAGCAGGAGTAGTTCCCCAGTCCTCATGAAGCTTTAGGCCCATTGCTCCAGCTTTGACTATGTCATGTAGTCCATCAGCCTTGGAACTGTTACCCTGCAATCACAGACGAACCCAAGATTTCAAGGCGGGCACCACTATCTTTAACACAACCATGCCAATTATTAGCTACAAAATTTTGGCATGCAAATCTATTAGGGAGGAGGGGGTGCAATGGCACCTACACACAAAGGTGAAAACCAAAAAAAAAAAAAAAATCAACTGAAGTGGCAAAATTAATAAGAGCCACTTAGGTGCCCCAGGTGAAATGCAGATATATGTTTTTTCCTATGTTATATTTTTCCCAACAAGGTTTTGAGTTAGAATCCAGCTTGCCACAATTCTTGATGTTTTTTGTTTGTCTAGGACATTTTTAACCATAGAAATTGCTCAACTCAAAAACATAAAAGAATAAGGTGCATCATTCTAGGCATGAGGATTCGAATCCAGCGTTCAAATCAAACAAGCAGGGGCCTAGACCAGTGCCCCCAAAAAGCATTCATAGTTTAGGGTGCCCAAGAGTTGATATAGACCTTATATAAGGTATATACACTCGTATATATAAAAATTTTCTGAGGTTAACAGGTGCCGGTGACCCCCTTAATCCCTATGTAAGTCTGCCTCTACCTGCAATACAATTGGGCAAAGAAATACCAGAACATGCATTCCACATTGTTTAAGAAGAAACATCTTCTTATGGACTTCAAGTTGGAAATCACCAATGTGTTACACTACAGAAATCAGCATAAAATTATCTATTTATGCCCAACACAGCGAACACAAAAACAAAGGTCTTTTGTTCCAACTTGTTGGTCCCAATAGTAGGAGAAAGGGTGAGGACATCTGGTGCTGTCTCTGTGAAGTGCCAGATTATGCCACTTGAGCTTACAAGCAAGTGAAACAAGGTTCAGAAATCTGAAGCTACACACAGTTACCCTGTTATTTTTTTCATCAGTAAAACAAGCGAGCAAATAAGGATACTTTTCCAGTGAAACCAAAATTTAGGGGAATTTCGTCTGTTGACTGCAACATCAATTCCATGTGCACATGCCCCGGTGTACAAGTGGTTGCGCGTGTCCCATGAGCAGGCCCTGTACCACCTCCCAGCATTGTAGTGATTCCTACAAGGGCCGTAAAGAAGGAAACACGACGAGAAGTTAAACACAAAGAATAGCAATCTATCACTTTACTTCTCTTTCCTAAAACACAATAGATTAAGTTTGTCTTACATAAAACTAAGCCACTTATAGAACTACACAAGGCAAGCTTAAGACTCAGTCTTTTGGGAAAACAGCTAAGATAAAGCCTCCTCTACTTCAGCTAGCAGATCTGATTACCCATATGACAAAATGATCCTTATAGCATCTTGAATGCATGTGGTTCCGTCAATATTAAGTCAGTTAAACAAATCAGTTTATGGATGGACTGCCAAAACCACAGATTACCAACTCTTTTTCATAGTATGCTTAGCTCCAAAAGAAAAGCATCAGCCAACCAACATCATCTAACATTTAATCTCATACTTGAATGACTATCAGCTTGAACACTACATCCCAGCATAAATACATATTTCATTGCAGATGAATAATAACTTTCAGCTGCCAAAATTTTTGAGGTCTCTTCTGAAGATGAGTTGAAACCATATCACACAGAAAAGAAAGGAAAAGAGGAAAAAAAAGAAGCAACAATATTCTCCAACATTCAATCAAATTGAATCTCCAGAAGAACACCAAATACAAGAGAAAATATGTTGAGTTTGATAGTGATTGTACCTACCAAAGACAGGACATAAATACATAAATTTGGAAGACAAAAGAGCATGGGGTATTCACATTGTTTACAGATCTGGCTAGACAGAGTTTACATAAACATTCTACAAAAACGTAAAAACAAAAGCATGTATTAGCAATTTTCGAAGAAAATTCAAAATACCCAATATTAATTATAAAACTTACCACTTGATATTGCCTCATATGCCAGTTGAGGGCATATAAAATGCACATGACAATCTATAGCTCCTGCTGTTACAATCATTCCTTCACCTGCAATAACCTCAGTGTTAACCTGAAAGATTACGAGTCATTAGCTTCACATTCTAGTGACTTCTGGCAACTTATCATCATAATATTCCAGACTTACCCCAATTATCGCATCACTATCCATGACATCTGGGTTACCTGCCTTACAAAGGGAAACGATACAACCATCTTTAATTCCAATATCACACTTGAAAATTCCTGTATAGTCAATCACTACAGCATTTGTTATAACAGTATCCAAACAATCTGCTGAAGGATATCCACATGCCTGACCCATTCCATCTCTTACAACTTTTCCACCCCCAAACACGCACTCATCACCAAAGATACCATAATCTTTCTCAATTTCCGCAAATAGGTCAGTATCACCCAGACGTATTTTGTCTCCAGTAGTGGGGCCATACATGTTGGCATATACCTCACGAGTCATCGAAAATGAAAAGCAAGATTCTTCTCCTACAACACCTTCCCTGCAAAATACTTTTCAAGCTTACATATCCATTTTTCCTCGCAGCTACATTAATTAAGGAACTCAATCAAGTAATCCAAAATTTTCGGGAAAGTTCTGAGAGGAAAACGATAATGTAATAATACTACCAGACCTTGCATTTGGCTCTTCCAAATGACCAAATACTCCTTCACTCAAAGATCCCATTACTGTCATAACATTTGAATCATCAAGTGGACAATCAGCAATTGCATTGCCTCCTCTGATCACTTGTTTGCCACTAATCCTAATAAGAACAACACTTCTTGTTTCTCCTGGCTGAAAAAGTGATGAACATTTGTCAACTTCAATCATAAGCCATCAGAAATTGAAGAGAAATGTCAAATTTGATTAACATGATTGGGCACCAGTACTTCACAAGATAAAGGACATCAATGGAGATGAGCAAATAAAAACATCTACGCATGGAAAGGTGACTGCATAATTTTTGCGTGCTATTTCATCTCTAACCTGTACTGGATATGGAAGTACATCCAATTGCAAGAATCTTCTCCAATTACTCTCAGACAATACTGCTAATTGTCTGTCAATCAAATATTTGACAAGTTCTCTGTTCAACATTGACGCCTTTTTGGTCTACTTTAACCTGGGGTATCATGTCAACTCGCCCGTTCTTCATCAAGGAGCTCTTTAGGTCCAAATCACAAATTTGATAAAACCATAACATACACTAGCTTTATATGCATATGTCAGGTACGTGCTCTATAAAAGGTAGGTAGCCTGTTCTTACAGGTATCTTTCTCCACAAATTTACTATGTGGAGCCATTAGCTTTGTAAATATATGAGTCATATGACACTTGGGCCTAACTACAACAACAACAACATACCCAGTGGAATCCCACAAGTGGAGTTTGGGGAAGGTAGAATGGACGTAGACCTTATCACTACCTCACAAGGTAGAGAGGTTGTTTCCTGGGAACCCTCGTCTCAAAGACCCTTAAGCAGAATAAACTAGATATGGAAAAAGGGAAAGAAAAAGAGAAGGAAACTGAAAGAACGACTAACAATAAAAAACACGTGATAGTGTGTAAACATGATAAAATCAACATATATATGATGGATAATGACAATACAGGATATAAAAAAACATGACTAATCCTACTACCCTACTATACCCCAAAGTCAGACTTTCACCTAATCCTACTAACCTATTAGCCTGATACTCTAATTCACGACCTCCACTCTTTTCTATCTAAGGTCATGTCCTCAGTGAGATCAAGTTTCGCTATATCTTGTCTAATCACTTCCCCAATACTTCTTTTGGTCTACCTCTAGTCTGTTTAACTCTCAAATCCAACCTCTTGCACCTCCTAACAGGAGCATTGGTACCCTCCTCTGCACACGTCTGAACAATCGCAGTTTCGCTTCTCTTATCTTATCATCTTATCAGCCACAAGGGCCACCTCTAGCTTCTTTCGAATGGTCTCATTCCTAACCTTATCACTTTTGGTATGACCACACATCCATCTCAACATCCTCATCTCTGCGACCTGCATCTTCTGAACATGTGCGTTTTGATTGGCCAACACGCTTGGGCCTAACTCAACCCCCAAAAACTAGCTCATATAGAGAGGATTGTTCAAGTCCATATAACAGACCACCAGTCCATTTCCCAACCACTGTGAGGCTCTAACCCACTCTAACACCCCCTTCACCCCAAGACCCATCTGGAGCATGGAAAATATGACATAGGGGCCCAAACATGGAAGGATTTGGCTTTGATACCATATAAGATATAGTACTTGGGCCTAACTCAACCCCAAAAACTAGTTCATGAGGGAAAGTATTGCCCAAGTCCATATAAGCCAACCACCGGTCCATTCCCAACCATTATGGGACCCTAACCCACTTTAACAAGCTCATTTACTCAATATTTAGATGCTTAACCACAAACAAGACAAGTGACTTGACACCTGTACACATCCATTTTTTTCTGTTTAGTGTTCCTGATAAAGCAATATGTCCACAATGCATTGATCTCACATAAGCCAATGCAGGAAAATCCTAATTTAGAACCAAGCTCAAGAAGCATGTATCATGTATGTAACTCCATTATTTAATGTAAATTCCTAAGTATCCATATCAAAATGTGAATACTACAGGCAGAAGAGATTTTCAGAAAGAAAGATATATGTTTGTTGCTTTTGCAACACCTTCTCCCATTCTTGCAAAAGCAAGACATAGATGAAGTGTTGCTTCAAAGCTGAAGGGCTCAGAGGTCTTACTTCAAATCTTGTAGCTGTTCCTGCAGGTATATTTAGACGCATCCCATGTGCTCTCATTCGATCAAATATCAAGGATGGATTGACCTCAATAAAGTGATAGTGGCTGCCAACCTGGAAACATTATGCCATAGTTATACCTCTATTCCACAGTTCTCATTTCAAATAGGAGGGATCGGGAGCTTCAGATTGACTCATTAGAAATTTCTAAAAGAGAAGCATGATCACGCACTTGGAACAGAAAAAGCACATGATCCAGGAGTTAGAAACTTACAGTCACCTAATAAGCAGAAAACTTAAAAGATTAGGTCAAATAATATGAAATTTGTTTCAGCAACAGACGAAGCATCACTACACTACCTATATCCCCTTCTATACTTTAGTAAGTCATGTAGGATACCTTTGGCACAACTTAGAAACTAACAGAAATAACTCAAATATTTCTCTCCCAACAGCATCTTATCTGTCTTCCCAAAAATTTTTTTCTTTTCGTTATTCATTTAGGAGGGTCAAGAGTGGGCTTACAGGATCAAGTAGTGGAATGCTGTAATGCATAAAGGAGGAAAGAAATTCAATAAAGACAAGCACCTGAATTGGTCTGTCACCTGTATTAGTGACTTTGAGAATTACTGCCTTTCTTTGAGGATTAAGGACAATAAGTCCACCTCCAAAGCACATCTGGCCAGGAATTTTGCTATCTTCTATCACCGGAAACTTGTCCTGAGGAGGAACTGCAAAATGAAACCTTTCAAACAATAATTATGTGAAAGTAGAAATACTTATCGAATATAATTCACCTCCAGAACAGCATCTTAAATGTAAAATATATTCCTGAAATAACTAGATTCCGTGGTGAAATCACTTAATGGCAAAACTTGTTCTGAGATTACAAAGGGTACCTCAAATGAACCCGCCACAAGTACACATATGTTAAAGTATCATACGGGTCTAAAAGGATCAGGATTTTTATTTGCAAGAGATACCACTAAACAAACAGCAGGAGGGAAATTCTTAGTCCAGTAAGAATTGTTCTAGATGACAGCCAGCCCCTCCCAAACAATGTCCAGAGAGACAGAACAAGGGTTGGCCAGAGAATTTAGCGGGATGAGTCAGTGAATACAAACACTAAGATTAGGGCAGAATACTCACCAAATTCAATTAGAAATGAGCTCTGGGCAATTGATCTACAACTTAACTTTGAAATTTGGAAATTCAAATCAACGATAGGCCATTCGCATCAGCAAGCATCAAACTCAATTTAGAAGACCTTATTCGTACAATTGAAATAATGCTTCCACCAAATTTGAGCTCTAGTCAAACAACCTTTTCTTTTCCAACTAATCAATTAATGCTTGCAACCAATTTATGGACAAAGAGTACCTCTTCCATAAGAGTTTTTTTCTATGGCGAAAAGTGAAACCTAGCTTCTTTGCGAATGAAAGAAAAGAACAGTTGAAGATACTAAAAACAGTATGTGATGATTACCAGGAAGGAAAGAACCGTGCAGAGCTA
This sequence comes from Solanum medicagineum, assembly GCA_026153255.1. NCBI lineage: Eukaryota > Viridiplantae > Streptophyta > Magnoliopsida > Solanales > Solanaceae > Solanum > Solanum medicagineum. Next base: position 9,063,697 of record JAPFFP010000088.1, read on the forward strand.
GATCCAGATTTCCGTTTTCACATGCTATAGGGTCATGGATGGTGATTAATTTTGTTCCATCTGGAAATGTCCCCTCTACCTAAATTACATTAGCAATGAATAGTCACCAGCTACCTTGAACTGTAGATGAACATGACAAGGAGAATCGCCAAAGAGGAGAAATGGGAAATATTGTAGTACCTGAACAACATCCAACAGATGAGGAACAGCTGGAAGAACTTGTCTCCTGACAACAAAAAAGTTAATTGTGAACTCATTGATCTTTGTCAAAATAATGCAGTCATTCATATAATTATATTCTTTGAGGCATTTCAGTCCACTCATGTTGATTTCACCTACGATCGATTAACATCCACAGTTCTCATGATGCACTCATTAGATCATCCATGTGTACTAATTGATTCCCTTCTTCCATTTTCTAGGTGCATGACTTTTTCACTTCCTGGTGCCAAGGCAATCATAATTATTTTAACAAGAAATGTACACCCCAAAAAAGCCTTTGTGCAAGTAGTCTCACTTAACAATCTGAATGCTAATGCATAAGATACTGCTACGCTCAAATGATTTTATTTTCTGCGTCAGTTCACACTGTTTGCTTTCTTACATGGACAGGTGGAACTTTGAAGTGTTAATATCACCTGATGACATCTCTATAAAATAGCCAAAACAATGCAATCAGACTGTTAACAAACTGTTGTCCAATTAATTATGAACTCCTTTTGACATAGCTAAGGTTGCATTAATCTCATCGAAGATCATTAAACTACATGGCATATGCTTTCATGTGAAGTATACCTTCCGAGTAATTGTCTCCCAATGTCCATCAGCTCGGAGACACTCTTATCTCCATCACGGACAAATTCTAAGACCTAATAAGACGCAATTGCAGATAAGCTTCCAAATGTATGTTACAAGGTTTTTTTATGCATTATCAGCATATACATGTCAGAAAGTAAACGCAGTTTTAAATAAAACTCTGAAAACCTTTGCCGTTGGATTTGCAAAAAAGCAACCGAATCAATCAATCATTTATCAATACCTCAATCCCAACGGCTCTGCAAATTCTCATACGAAATAACTTAAATATTGAACACGAGTGACATTTTCTATCAACTCTACTCAATCCTAAATTAGCTAGTATGATTTCATTGGAAAAGATAGCAGAAGTGTTTGGATTATGGGATACCTGAGTTGCAATAAGAGCAACGGCTTCAGTATAGTTAAGAGGTTGAGCTCGGGCAAGACGCTTTTGAGCAACAACTCCAGCATTATGGAGCATCAATTTCTCTATTTCTCTTGGCACTAACTTCATTTTTCCACTTCCAAATCAATACAAAAGCATCCCAATTTTGAAGGGAAAATAGCTACATGCATATTTGAACAACCCCACTCATTTGTGATTAAATTAAATTTAGGGTCAAAAAGAATATGAAAAATGGATTGTATTGACCTAATCTAACCCTATGCAATCGATTTTTATTATATTCTTTCAATAAATTCAAGTGTATAATCATTTGGAATAATTGGAATTGTTTATTAAAAAAAATTCAAAAAATTCTCAAATTGAATTATTAACTTTTCATGTATGCAAATATATTTTATATATTAATATATTTAAAGTTAATATGTAAATATTTTATCAAAATTTTCAAATATAAATATAACATAAATCCTAGACTTTAGTGATTGGACGATTTTGAATCTTTGCCCTTTAATTAGCTTTCAATTAACCAGGTTTCAAATTAAAAAAAATATTATAGTAGACATTTCATCAAATAATATGACAAAATTTATGCAAAGATTCCTATATAAAGTTTTAAATAAAATAGTATGACATGAAGATTTTACATTTTTGACTTTTTGGCAAAAAATTGAAGTGTTTCTTCAAAAACAAACTTGTGAAAAAATATTTTAATAATAGTGCATTTTGAAATGATACTTTAAAAGTTTAAAAAAAATCAAAAAATGAACCAAATCGTACTAATATCAAAGAAAAATCGATATGATTAGGATGGTTTTAAAAAATTTAATTTGGAAAAATTACACAAAATAGACCTAATTTGAAATTATTTACCTTAATAGACCAAATACAAATTATCTACTCTTAATGGACCCATTGTCCAAACTATTCACCTTCTTACTCCATTTACCTATTTTTATTTTGCTCTGACGTCATTGCTGATGTTATGCTGACTTCAGCATAAATATTATGAAATATACTCTAACGCTATATATATACCATACATGTATCATATAGAATGAGTTTAATCCCCTGTGATACTCTATCGGTATATTGATATCCAATTGGTATCATATAGGATTATGTTGTTGTTTTTTAATAAATAAATTATATTCGTTGTGACACTTCATTGGTATATTTATACCATATCGATGTCGTGTAGGACTACTGAATAAAGAAAGTTACAAAATTATCTATTAAATTCTAAATAAGTAGAAAATATATTCTTGTGATGCTCCGTTGGTATATTGATACCCTATCGGTATCATATAATTTTGAGCTCTTCTTTTAATAAATAAAATAATTAAGAGAAAATTATTCAAACAAACTTATTTATTAAATTTTAAATTAGTAGAAAATATATTTTTTGTGATACTCTATCAAGATATTGATACCATATCGGTATCACATAGAACTGAGCTTAATCCTCTGTGATACCTTATTTGTTACGACCCAAGCCTAAGGCCTAGACGTGACTGGTGAATGGGAAACCCAAAGAAATCCCAAACAAGCCTCATAGCATATCATTACACATCCTTGGTCGCGGAAGCAATATAAAACATCATAAGAAACATGGACAAGGGGAAGTGGGACTAAGGGAGAAAGAGAGAGTTTAATACTTAAATAACATAGATGAGTCAAAGCTCAAATGTAATACATAACTTGTCCAACAACACCTCTAAACATAGATACTTAGCGGGGGCCAAGACAAAGCAATCGGGTTCAGCCTCATAGTTAAAATAGCAATAAAGAAGAAGGAATCAATACATAACATAAGAAACATGGACCAACGTCCCCGGAATGGAGGACTCGCCAATGAACTTGAGTGAAACCGTACTAGCCACGTGGGTGAAGATGCTCAAGCGGGGCTCCGGTTCCTACATGGTCGTATAATGTAGGCATAAAGTATGTGTTAGTACATTGGAATGTACTAAGTATGTGGGATACAATGGAATAAGAGATAGGCAATGTAATCAAAATACATAACAATAGGCAATAGGCATAATATAACAATATGGCATGCATGGACAATGCTTGTAGTAAAACATGTTTGAAAATATCCATTCTTTCATAGCTTACTTAACCCATTAAGATAACATAATTGGCTTATCCAATTACCTTATACTAGAGGGTGAGAGATATAACAAGAATTCATAACCCAAATCATACACGAGGGTAAGGAGTACATCATAGTTCATAACCTCATAAAGAGTAACATAACCTCATAGGGAGTA
>JAPFFP010000088.1:9098191-9132075 GCA_026153255.1 Solanum medicagineum
ACATTATCTCGTACCGACGTCCCTTATGGGGGACCTGCATTTCATGCTGCAGGTACAGGTGCTAGTAGCTCTCCCCAGTAGAGTCCAGGACATCCAGTTGCTGTTACAAACTCTAGGTTGTTCTGGAGCTTTGTGTGTGTCTAAAGCTTATATGTTTATATTGTACGATTAATTGAGGTGGGGCCTGTCCCGACCCTTATTCGCTACTTTCTCTTAACTAGAAGCTTTGTAGACTATGTAAATTAAAGTGTGGTCATATCCCGTACTTTCGACATTGTGGCCCCAACGGCCTAATCACATGCATTTTCTTTTGGCTGTGTCACTGTTTACTTGTATAAAGGCATGTTAAATTATAGAAATACATTATAAAATGTATAGAAAGTGCATAGATATAGGTTGGTTCTCCCGAGCCTTATCGACAACGGGTACCGGTCTGCCCTAACGGGACTTGGGGCGTGACACCGATATCTAAGCACATGTGAGCTACTACATGAAACTCCCGATGTAAGCCTCCACACTGAGAGGAGAGTAGCTTACTTGACAATGGTAGCCTACACCAGACCTTAATTACAACCTAGTGTTTTCAGTGTGATGGCCCACGAATCATAATTATCCCCTAAAAGAGGCAAAAACATAAATCTACGCTGCCACGTAGTTATGAGAAATGAGACTTTACTTAAGGACCACTTGGGTCGAGCCCCCACCTCTAATCTCATTTGGTTCTAAGTCAATATCCCACGAGAATATATGTACCTATAAATGCTTGAAAAAGGAGCATATGTCTTTCAAATTTTCATCATGCATACTTAGGCTTAAAAGCCAAACATAATTCATAATCATGCATACTTGGACTAAAAAGCAAAATCATACTTCAATTCATGAATACATGCATAGGAGTAGCTTATTCATACTTGTACATATTGGTGAATCCTCAGCCATAAGTTCTTAAAATCCATATCATAGATATTATGTGATCACATGTCATGTCATCACCATTCTTACTTAAAATCATAGTCATTATCATAATTGAGCAATAATCCACATCATAAATCTCATAAAAATACATGTTCATACATGCATATGCCCTAAGGAATGAAGGAATAGCATGGGTATTTAGAATTCATAATGAAAACATCATAATATGATGAAATCATAATAAATTCATGACGAAATTAACAATTAAAGCATACATGAAATTACCCATACAAAAATTCATAAGTTAAAGGGATATGCATATTCAATTCTTCATAAAGCTATGTAATTCATAATAATAGGATTTAAATCATCATAAAATCAATAATTAAGTTCATCCGATAGTTCAACTTCAATAAAGTGAAACTAATTTAAGAGACCCATTTATAACTCATACTTAGAAATCATAAAATTGAAGAAATAATTTTTTGGTCTTCATGATTGGAACGAAATCATGACTCAATTCTACATACCTTGAAGAGCTAGAAGAATTAGAATGAAATTGACTTGAATTGAAGTCCCTCTTCGAATCTTAGCTTGGATCTTCAAAGATTGACTTGAATGGAGTCTTGGGATATAGAATTTGAGTCCAATTGTTTTAATTGAGAATGGAGTGTCGTGAATAAGTGAGGGGTTGATTTAGGGGTCCTATGATAGCCGTAAAATTCATAAAAGGCCTCAGAAGTGGACAAAAATCACCATAGGACCCTTAATGAAATAGAACAAGAAAGCAATTCCAGACACCTGCACTTTTAGCTCCATGGCTTGTAAAGCCTTGTACTGACCATATAGGTGTCCGTAAAAACCTTCTTTTACACTTACAAAAGTTTCCACTAAAGGATTCGTGGTCCGTGAAACTCTCCATGGTCTGTGGTAATGTCCGTGAAAAGTCCCAAGTTCTGAGGACCACGAGCCCTTTCACGGCCAGTGGTGAGGACCACGAACCATGAGAGGCTCCATGGAGGGCCACCAATCCTAAAACTCGTTCTGAGGCCAAGATAAACCACGAGAACTCGAAGGGTCACCCCAAGGATACCTCCATGGCTGGTGGACCTCTCCATGGCTTGTGGAGGTGTCCTTGGAGAGGCACCTTGGTCAAAATTCATCAAAAACCCATATTAAGCATTGTTAAGGCCTCCTAAGGTTCAGGTCCTTACATCGTCTCCCCCTGGGAACATTTATCCTCAAATGAGCTAGAACATGGCTTGAATGTTTGACTTGAAGATGAAATATTTCAATATGAATGCAAAATAAAATTATTAAGACTCATGTGAAAACATTATTTAAACCATTTTTGTGCACATGTATAAAGAGGTGAGGAAATGAGTTGAGTTGGTAGGGGAGAGTTCAAAGCGACATTTATTGATAGGTACTTTCCATTAGAGTTGAGAGAGGCCAAAGTGCAAGAGTTCATAAACCTCAAGAAAGGACACCTGAGTATGAGAGAGTATTCACTCAAGTTTACAAAGCTCTCCAAGTATGCTCCATTCATAGAAATTGAGGATGAGAAATTAAGGGAGAAGTCTGTTGGGTGTCTCGGACATGGTCTCTTAAGAATGCAGAATGTCTATGCTCATCACAGAAATTGGCATCTCCCACTTAATGTCTTACACAAAAAATAAATTGAGGATGAGAAAAAAAATTGAGGGAGAAGTCTAGGGAGTCCAAGAGAGCTAGGATGGATGGTAGTGGATTCTTCCATTAAGGGAGTGGTGGCCATGGTAAATTCAAAGGTAGTCAAAAGAAAGGGAACCAAGGGTCATCTTACTTTCCACCTTCCAAATTCAAAAAAGGTAAGTGTTCTAACCCAAATCCCTAAGGAGGTATGGGTGCACGAACTTCTCCAAATTGTGCATAGTGTGGAAAGCTTCATAGGGGTTAATGTCTAGTCGACTCCAATGCTTGATTTAAATAGGGTAAGCCTGCCATCATACAAGGGATTATAGAAGTGGTAATGTGAAGCCTTAAGGCCAAGGTGGACAAGAACAAGGAGCACCAAAAGCTAATAGGTTATATGCCCTTTATGGTCGTCAAGAGGTGAAAGAAGCCCTCAATGTGGTTACTGGTATATTGAAAGTTTGTGATTTTGATCCTTATGCACTTTTTTGATCTGGGGGAAAATTTGTCTTTTATCACACAATTTCTGACTAATAAATTTCATGCATGTCCCAAAACTCTTATTGAGCCTTTTAAATGTAGAACTCCCGTTGGTGAGTCCATTGTTTCACACAAACTCTATAAAGGTTGTCCTGGTCCATCATGCATAAAGTTATTCCTTGTTATTTGGTAGAGCATTCCATGATTGATTTTGATGTTATACTTGGGATGGATTTGTGGCATACTTTTATGCCTCCATAGATTGTAGAACCTGTATTTCCATGTTTTAACTTCCAAATAAGCCTACTCTTGAGCGGAAGATTGGTAGTTCTTCATGTAAATGGCATTTATTTCCTATCTCAAAGCCTGTAAAATTATTTCTAAGGGGTGTATCTACCATTTGATAAGGGTTAGAGATGTTTCATCCAAAAGTTCATCTCTTGAGTCGGTTCCTATAGTCAATAAGTTTCCCGAAGAGTTGCCCGGTATCTCTCTAGAAAGAGAGATAGATTTGGAATAGATCTTTTGCCTGACACCCAACCTATATCAATCCCTCCTTATAAGATAGCCTCAGCAGAGTTAAAGGAACTAAAGAAGCAATTGAAGGAGTTTCTAGAGAAGGGATTTATTAGACCTAGTAGGTCCCTATGGGATGCCCCGGTATTGTTTGTAAGGAAGAAGGATGGATCACTCTGAATATATGTAGACTAACACAACCTCAACAAAGTTACCATTAAGAACAAGTATCCTCTCCCATGGATCGCTGACTTATTTGATTAATTGCGAGGGGTTAGGCACTTTTCAAAAATTGATTTGAGGTCCGGATATCATCAATTAAGAGTGAGGGAATGTGATATTCCCAAAATGGTATTTCATACAAGGTATGGACACTTTGAATTGGTGGTGATGTCCTTTGGATAGACCAATGCACCGACTGTCTTTATGGACCTTGTGAATAGGGTGTTCTAACTCTACCTTGATATGTTTGTGATAGTATTCATTGATAATATTTTTGTCTATTCAGGGGATGAAGAAGATCATAAAGAGCATTTGAGGGTAATTTTATAAACCTTGAGGGATGAAAAATTATTTGACAAGTTTAACAAATGTGAGTTTTGGTTGAAGGAAGTAGCATTTCTTGGGCATATTTTGTCCAGTGATGGGATAAAGGTTAATCACAGAAAAGAAATAAACGATGAGGAATTGTCAAAGGTCACGACCCAAGCATAGGGCCTAGACGTGACAGGCGAATGCGGAACCCAAAGGAACCCCAAATAAGCCTCATATCATATCATTACACATCCTTGGTTGTGGAAGCAATGTAAAGCAACATAAGAAACATAAACAAGGGAAATTGGGACTAAGGGAGAGAGATTTATACTTAAATAGCTTGAATATCATAAGTGAGTCAAGGCTCAAGCATAATACATAATATATCAAACAACACCTCTATGCATAGATAAGAGCGGGGCCTAAGACAAAGCAACCAGGCTCATCCTCGTAGTCAAAATAGAACATAATACAGATGTATCAATACAAAGATAAGAGAAACATAGACTAAGGTCCCCGAAGTGGATGATTCACTAACTAGCTTTGAGTAGAACTGATGTAGCCACGTAGAGGACGAAGACGATCAACTTGGGCACTAGTTCCTACATGGTGATATCATGAAGGTATAAGGATACGTTACTAAGAATGTAGGATGCAATGAAACAAGAGATAAGCATCATAGTCCAAATTGTATAACAATAGGCAATAGGCATAATATAGCAATATGGCACACATGATCAATGCTAGAGTAAAACATGCTTAAGAAAACCCTTATTCATATAAGATATTATATGTCTCGAATAGACCAAATTAGATTTCAAAGGTACAAACCCCTTAAGGTTAGTAATGACGCCACCCCATCACTTAGGTGGTGAAGTGCTAATCCTTCACTCCGCTGGTGATAATGCTGCCCCATCCCCTAGGTGGAGAAGTACTAACCCTTCCCTCGGTTGGTGATGATGCTGCTCCATCACCTAGATGGAGAAGTAATAACCCTTCCCTCAGTTGATAAGTACAAACCCCCAACTTGATTAGTGATGATACCACGCCATCACTAGGTGGAGAAGTACAAACCTTTCCCTCGGTTAATGATTACGAACCCCCATCTCGGTTATTCGAGTTCTTAGACCCCCCAAATTAGGCATGGTGTAATGCAATACTTTATATAGAATTTATCATATACACAGTCTCATTTCATCATCATAACATCATTCATATCATATCTCATGCTTTGGACCAGCAATTCCACAAGAAACCCTTGCAAGACATTTTTTCAAAAACTTGGGGGGTGTGTAATGAGGGTAAAAGACCATGAAGTTTAGAGATGAAATCATCTAGGAAAATCTATTGTAAAACCATGAATCAACACCTTGCAACACCCTCAAGACATTCATATCAAAACCCCTCATCAAATCCAACATTAGATCCAAGATTTAGAGTTCAGAACATGCTAAAACAACCATAGTTTCATGAACTCAAATCACTGTGCAGTAAATTTCTTAATGTACAAGACCAACATGTAAAATCAACTTTAAATCATGCAATATTAGTAAAAAGAAAGATTGGGAACCATGAGTAAAAGGACCCAATAGTTCAACACCACATACCTTGACCTTGAAGAAATTTCTTGAAGAAGACGTTACTGGAGACTTGTAGCTTGAATGAAATCTTTAAGTTGGTCTTGAGTTTGTGACTTAAATTTAGGGTGAAATATGAATCTAAATGTTTGAGTGAGTATTGGGGAATGTTTAGGATGATATGAGGGTGAAATAAGGCTAAGTATAGGTACTTTCAAGTATGGGAACCCTTAGGCCCAAGACTTAAAAAATCTTGGATCGAAAAAATTAAAACAGGCACCAAAAATAATAGGGGCGCGTCGCGGAAGTAAGGTGGATTTGTCTCTGGAAATTGCATTTTCTGCAGAAACGAGTTCTATGAAAATGGGCATAAATCCTTCATCCAAACTTGGAATTAGGTTAAACCAAGTGCATTGGAAAGCTTATTTAGAGAGATTTAAGTTGGTAGGTCATTGGCCACTCAATTCAAAGTTGACCCTCCTAAATCGCGTTTTTTGCGATTTTTGGATTTTGATACAGTTGCTCTAAAATTTGTGTTAGACCCATTGCCCACTCAATTTGACCCCCTGTACAAGAATATGAAGTCGAATTTTTGAAATAACCAATGAATTTTTAGATATATGGAAATTAAGATTTTGGGTACTTCCGAGGCACATTTTCGGGCACTTTTTGGGGTCGTTACAATATCTCCCCCTTGGAAACATTTGTCCCCGAATGTAAAAGAGACGTACAAGACGAGTGATCATCAACAAATCAGTCCTGACAAGAATGCAACATTACATTTATAACATCATTTTCAAAATCTCAACATAAGTGTAAAATCATCATAAACTTGCCAACTTAAACATGAATGCATATGAATGACATAGGGGCTGAAACATAAGGCTTGGAATCATGAAAAGGAATTGACATGTCATCATAAGCTTGAATAGAATTAAAGAGATACAAATATTGCTTCTCCATGCCCGCACCGGCTTCCTGAGAGACATAGATGAATAGGACTCTTCTAAAGGTCCTTGATGAACACTACATCATTATCAATCAATCTCTCCACTCATCTATCCAACACCTCCACCGGGACCTTCTCCTAAGCCAACTTATCATCTGCAACACCCACAATCTCAAAGAATGCTATAGCACTAGAGTCACCATCACATTCCATCAACCAAGAAACATGTCAAACCGAACAACCATACTCCTATCCATAGGCAATTTCCAAACTTATGCAACCTTACCAACTTCCTCTACTCTCTAAAAAGGACTCACAATCATAAACTCATTTGTCAACCTTAACTGCACCTATTCTACTTATTGCCACGAATTACCATCTCCCCCCTTGGGAGACAACCTCTACTCTACCCTCTTTCCACCGAAAACTTCCAACTCTAATAAGGCGGAATCAAGGCCTTGCCTAATCTAGACCTCTTAACCCAAGAAGATTTGGAACCGCCAGGAACACTATACTATCATTCTCAACTTCCCTCAACCTAACTTCCAATCTAACCAACTGATGGACAACACTAGTCTCCTTTTTGCCACCATTATCCGCATATGCTAGGCTACCCATAGGCAACCTACTTAGAGCCCCAACCACAACATTAGCCTTACTGGGGAAATAATGCACACTCATATCATAATTCTTAAGGAGTTGTAACCACCTTCTTGTTACCCACAATTCACACTTATCATATTTAGCAAACAACCTCTCATCCTCCAAGGCCTGCAACACTACTCCCAAATGATTCACAAGCTCTAAGCAAATCAATGCCTCATTGCTAGAGACCACCACATACATACCAAGGTAGGGTTTTAAGACCCTATTCATGAAACCCATAAACACAATCGACGCATAAACCAACCAAACAACTCCACCAATATTCAAAATTCTCACTCCTAGTTCAACAAGGACACTTAGGGATATCACCTACCCTCATCCTCACTTGGGGACAAAACTCGAACCAAAGATAAATCTTAGAGTAGTGACTAACCCATTATAGTGGACCAAATAGACCATCCTTACCCATCATATTACAACCTTATGGGTTCTACATTCATTAGAAACATGTTATGTAAGTAGCCTAAACTACCCCAAGACCCCTAACACAACAAGCTAAGTCATCATCCCACAAAACTACTTATAATATGCATGTACATACTTTCAAAGAGGCAATAATCATTTTTCAAATCATTTCAATGTACAATTGGGCTTGAAAGCTAAACACCATTCATAATAATTCATACTTAGGCTCAAATGCCAAAATCATAATTTCATAGTCATAATACTTATGCATAGGAATAGCCCATTCATATACAAAATGGTGCAAGCACCCAAAATGCTTAAAGAGCCAATATCAAAGACATATATGTGATAACAATATTGTCATAACAACCTTTTATCAAAATCATACCATAAAACGAAATTGGGCCTACCCTTATCATAATTTTTTCAAAATAATCTGTGTACATAAATGCATATGCTATGAACAATGAGGAAATGACATGGGTAATTAAGACTCCATTTATAATCAACATTTAAGTTACGAAGTTGAAGTGAAAACATAGTTAATTCCATATTTAAATCCATTATGCAATCCCTCATGCATAAATCATTTAAAAAAGGGAACATGCATACTTATAACTTCAGAAACCCAAAGTAAATCCTCATATAATAGCTTAAATCACATTAAAACATCAAATAGATACTACCCATGCATCAATAGAATTTTAGGAATCATAATATTCAAATCCCAAATTAAAATAAGTAAAATCCATGTAAGTTTTCTTGAAAATAATTTTGGGTCTCCTTAATTGGAAGGAACCAAGGATCAACCCACATACACATGAATCCTACTAGCACCAAGGAATAACACAAGAAATAGCAACTCTCGAACCTATCAAATCACCCTACTCAAAATGTTGATCACAATATTGGCCTTACTTAGGGTCAACTAAGTCATAGGTTAAGCAATAGAAGAGAACCTATTCACAAACTCCGGTAATAGCCCACTAAGCCCAAAAAGCTCCTAATATATGATGAAGTCAAGGTCTACGCTAATCTCTAATCAACTTTTTCTTACTAAGGTCCACCTTAATACCATCACTCAGCACCGCATGTCCTAGGAAGGCAACTTCTTATCACCAAGATTCCCATCTCTCCTATTAGCACCCAACCTTCTTCCTTGAACTTGTAGTACTACCCTCAAATGATTTACATGTACTACCTCATTAGGGAATGAACCATATTATCATCACCAAAACCACCATAAACTTATTAGAGTGGGGACTAAAGATCTTACTCAAGAGACTTGTAGGCATACCCGGTGTACTAGTCAAACCAAAGGACACTACCCCAAAATTTAAAATATCGAAAAGGTCATTCAAAGCCTCATCTACCACCACCAACAATTTTATAGAAAAAATAACTTAGGTTCAACACCGTTATTTCTCACAAGATGACAAATGCATCCCCTTAGAGATCAATTGTACCTTAAGACAAGAAATGGACCTACCTCCCTTGCTACCACTTAAAAATCTCCAACTCAAAGACGGGCTCATCAGGGAATCGCGAGCTATCTCTATGGGTCCCACATCCATGAAAACACAACATGCATGTAACAATTCCATTCCTAAATGACATCAAAATTTACCATACCAACTCTAATAAGCCACAAAGCAAGACCTAATACAATACAAACCCGGATCAACGCCTATGAACTTTCTAGCAATAATATACTCGACCAAGAGAATAGACACCAAAGATCCACAAAATCACTTGGGCACACAAGAAGCCCCACCATCAACTAAAAGAATGGAGAAGAAATAGTGAAACTCGGATCCATCAAAATCAAAACCTTCTACTTACCTTCCTTCGCCTTCCTCTTTGAAGCGGCATGATCAACTAAAAGATCAAAGAACATTCGTTAGAGGAAAAAGTCCTATCTTACTTATAAAGCACGACATCGATAATGAAGAAGGGAAACATTTTTTAAAACATCTCATAGCCTCCTACTCATAGTTGTGGTGCACAACACAACCATGAATAAGACTCTAATCGACGTGGTGTGTTGGACTCCGAGGATATATCGACCTACTGCTCTGATACCATCTTTGTCACGATCCAAGCCTAAGGCCTAAACATGACCGACGAATGGGGAACCCGAAGGAACCCCAAACAAGCTTCAGATCATATCATTAAACATCCTTGGTCATGGAAGCAACATAAACCAACGTAAGAAATATAAACAAGGGGAATCGGACTAAGGGAGCGAGAGATTTGTACTTAAATAGCTTGAATATCATAAGTGAGTCCAAGCTCAAGCATAATACATAACATGTCCAACAACATTTCTATGCATAGATAAGAGCGGGGGTCAAGACAAAGCAACTAGGCTCACCCTCACAGTCAAAATGGAACATAAGAAAGATGTCTCAATATAAAGGTAAGAGCAACATAGACTAAGGTCCCCAAAGTGGAGGACTCACCAATTAGCTTTGAGTAGAACTAATCTAGCCATGTAGAGGAGGAGGATGATCAACTTGGGCACCATTTCCTACATGGTGATATCATGTAGGCAAGAGTATGTGTTAGTACATTTGAATGTACTAAGTATGTGGGATGAAATGAATCAAGAGATAAGAATCATAATCCAAAATGCATAACAATAGGCAATAGGTATAATATAGCAGTATGACACGCATGATCAATGCTAGAGTAAAACATGCTTAAGAAAACCCTTACTCATATAAGATATTATATGTGTAGAACAGACCAAATTAGATTTCCAAAGTACAAATCCCTTGGGGTTAGTAATGATGCCACCCCGTCACTTAGGTGGTGAAGTACTAACCCTCACTCGGTTGGTGATAATGCTGCCACCCCATCACTTAGGTGGTGAAGTACTAACCCTTCACTCGGTTGGTGATAATGCTGCCCCATCACCTAGGTAGAGAAGTACTAACCCTTCCCTCGGTTGGTGATAATGCTGCCCCATCAACTAGGTGAAGAAGTACTAACCCTTCTGTCGGTTGATGAGTAGAAACCCCCAACTCGGTTAGTCATGATGCCACCCCATCACTAGGTAGAGAAGTACAAATCCTTCCCTTGGTTAATGAGTACAAACCTCTATCTCGGTTATCTGGGTTCTTAGACACCCCGGATTTGGCATGGTCTAATGCAACACTTTATATAGAATTTATCATATACACAAGCTCATTTTATCATCATAACATCATTCATATCATATCTCATGCTTTGGACCATCAATTCCACAAGAAACCCTAGTCGGACATTTTATCAAACACTTAGGGAATGTGTAATGGCGGTAAAGGACTATGAAATTTAGAGATGAAATCATGCAGGAAAATCTATTGTAAAACCATCAATCAACACCTTGCAACACCCCCAAGACATTCACATCAAAACTCCTCATCAAATCCAACATTAGATCTAAGATTTAGAGCTCAAAACATGCTAAAACAACCATAATTTCATGAATTCAAATCACTGTGCAGTAAATTTCTTAATGTACAAGACCCACATGTAAAATCGACTTTAAATCATGCAATATTAGTAAAAAAGGAAGCTTAGGCACCATGGATGAAAGGACCCAATGGTTCAATACCACGTACGTTGACCTTAAAGAATTTCTTGAAGAAGACTTTGATGGAGATTTGAAGCTTGAATGAAATCCTTAAGATTGGTCTTGAGTTTGGGACTTGAATTTAGGGGTGAAATATGAGTCTAAATGTTTGAGTGAGTATTGAGGAATGTTTAGGATGATATGTGGGTGAAATAAAGCAAAGTATAGGTACTTCCAAGTGTGGGAACCCTTAGGCCCAAGAATTTAAAGTCTTGGACGGAAAAAATTAAAACAGGCACCAAAAATGACAGGTGCACATCGCGAAAGTAAGGCGGATTTGTCTCTAGAAATTGCATTTTCTACATAAATGAGTTCTACGAAAATGGGCACAAATCCCTCATCCAAACTCGGAATGAGGTGAAACCAAGTGATTTTGAAATATAATTCAAAGAGCTTTAATTTGGTAGGTTGTGGGATACTTATTTCTTTGTATGCTAAGAGATATAACCCTTCAAAGTTGACCCACCTAAATCACATTTTTTGTAATTTTCAAATTTTGATACGGTTGCTCTAAAATTCGGCTTAGACCCAATTTTCACTCAATTTGACTATTGAATAAGAATATGTAGTTGGATTTTTGAAATAAAGAATGTATTTTTAGATATATGGTAATGACGATTTCAGGTACTTCCAAAGCACATTTTCGGGCACTTTTTGGGGTCATTGCAGCCAAGGTCATTGACTCCAATTGATATTAGAAGTGTTTTGGGCCTAGTGGATTATTATAGAAGATTTTTTCAAGGGTTCTCCTCCATTTCATCTCCATTGACTAAGTTGACCCAAAAGAATGTGATGTTTGTGTGGACGGATGAGTGTGAGCCAAGCTTCCTAACTTTGAAGGATCGATTGACTTCTGCTCTAATCTTGACTTTTCCAGAGGGTACCGATGGGTTTGTTGTATATTGTGATGTTTCAAGAATTTTTCTTGGGCATTGTTCTGATGCTAAATGGCAAGGTGATTGCATATGGTTCAAGGCAAGTAAAGGTGCATGAGAAGAACTATCCAACATATGATCTCGAACTAGCAGCCATGGTGTTTGTGTTGAAGATTTAGCGTTATTATTTGTATAGGGTCCAGGTTGATGTGTTCACTGGCCATAAGAGTCTCCAACATGTACTTACACAAAATGATCTCAATTTAAGGAAAAGGAGATGGTTGAAACTTCTCAAGGATTATGTTATGAGTGTGAAGTACCACAAGGGCAAGGCAAATGTGGTGGCTGATGCACTTAGTAGAATGTCCATAGGAAGTGTGTCACAACTTAAAGATGATGGGAAGAGGGAATTGATAGGAAGAGGGAGTTGTAAAATAAGTGCATAGGTTGGCTAGATTAGGAGTAAAGTTGAGTAAGGTTGAGAATGGTGTGTCATAGTGGTAACTGGATCTGAATCATCATTGATTGAGGATGGTAAATATAAATAAGATATTGATCCTTCTTTGATTGAATTGAAGACTTTGATGAAGGAAGGAAAGATATAGTTCTATACACAAGTGGGAGATAGGGTGCTTTATTATTAAGAAAGATTATATGTGCCAAATATTGATGGGCTGAGAAATTGGATATTGCAAGAAGCTTACAATTCTTCCTATTCCATTTACCTCAGTTCCACTAAGTTGTATAGAGAGTTTATGGAAGTGTATTGGTGGAACGGAATGAAGAAGGACATTGCTAAGTATGTAGCCGAATGCTCCAATTATCAATAAGTTAAGGTGGAACACAAAAGACTGGGTGGCTTGACTCAAAATATTGAGATTCCTACTTGGAAGTAGGAAGAGATTAATATGGATTTTGTAGTTGGATGGCCAAGACAAAAAGGCACTTTGATTCTATATGAGTAATAGTGGATCAAATGATGAAATCAACTTATTTCTTGACGGTTAATCCAACTTTCGGTGCCGAGGACTATGCTAAGTTGTATATCCAGGAGTTGGTGAAGTTGCATGGGATTTTATTGTCCATTCTTTCAAATTGTGGTACTCAATTTACCTCCCACTTTTGGAAGTCATCCTAAAGAGGTCTTAGAACTAAAGGAATGTTAAGTACCATATTCCATTCTCAAGTTGATGGGCAAGCCTAAAGGACAATTCAAACATTAAAAGACATATTAAAGGGTTGTGTCTTGGAATTTAAAGGAAGTTGAGATGATCACCGACCTCTCACCGAGTTAGCCTACAATTACAGTTATCATTCAAGCATTGAGATGAGGCCATTTGAGGCTCTATATGGTAGATGATGTAGGTCACTGGTGGGATGGTTTGATGTTAGGAAAACTGTCTTAATTGGACCAGATTTAGTTATAGATGCCATGGAAAAAGTAAGGCTTATAAGAGAAAGATTGAAGATTGACCAAAGTAGACAAAAGTCACACTCCGATGTAAGGAGAAGGGACCTTGAGTTTAATGTTGGTGATTGGGTTTACTTGAAGGTGTCACCTATAAAGGGTGTGGTATGATTTGGCAAGAAGGGGAAGTTGAGGCCTTATAAGATTGTGAGAAGGGTTGGTAAGGTGTCATATGAGTTAGAGTTTCCATTGGAGATGAGCAAAATTCATCCTATTTTCCATGTGTCAATGTTGTGGAAGTTCATGGGGGGATCCAAATTCCATAGTTCCATTGGAAGATATTATTATTGAGGAGAATTTGACATATAAAGAAGTTTCAGTGGAAATATTAGATAGGTAAGTAAAGAAATTGAGGAACAAAAATGTAGCATCTATTAAAGTTCTTCGGAGGAACCAACAAGTTGAAAGTGCGACATGAGAAGAGGAAGTGAACATGATGAAATGACATTCCTATATTCCCACTTACTCAAGCCTAATGTAATAATATGATCATGTTTAAGAAGTCAAGATGTGATTTTCAGCCCTTAGTGTCAAGTTGCATGCATTAATATTCATGGTATAATTTTTTAATGACATTTTGATACATAAGTGTAAAGCTTTTATGAAAATGATTTCTATGTTGCATTGGTGAATTTATGATAGGGCTAAAGGTATCCTATTATTCTTTGAAGCATAATTTCATAACATTCAAGGGACAAAGGTTCCCAAAGAGAAGATATTGTAACACTTCCCAAAGCGACTAGGAAAGAACCTATAATGTATTTTTTCAATATCATAAAATCCGTGTGTTATTTCACAAATCTAACTTTGTATTCTTTTTTAGGAGATAAAATTGTGTAGGAAAAGAGTCACCTTATATTTTTAGCTCATCCATATCAAAAATAATTTTTCACAAAAAATTGTGCAAAAAAAAAAAAAAGAGTTCGCAGCAAAGACGCAACATGCCCTTGCTTCCCCACAGGTCAAAAAATTCCAAACTTTATTTTAAGTCTGAAAAGTTAGTTTGAACTTATCCCAACATCTTTTGCAAATCTTCAAAAGTCCTCTTATTTTTATCCCTAAACCTCTCTCGAAACACTCTCAAATCCTCTAAAATATTTTGAAAACTACTCCATCATGTTCTCTCAAATTTTTGGGGATCAAGTATCTCCATTTAACACAGAGCTTCCAAAAGGATTTCTCCAATGTTCTTCAAGCCTTCTTCTTCAAATTTCAAGGTTTAAAAGGTATGTGGGTTTCCTCATTCATGGGTTCTTCCACCCATGGAGTCTCAAAAGTTATTTTTCAAATTCTTTCAAGTTTCATGTTAATTCCTTATGGGTAATCTCTATGTTTTCTATTAAATAAGAATTATGTTGAGAATCTTCATCTATTGCATGAATTGATTCCAAGCCTTTTCTCCTATGACCTATTTTATGAAGTTCAAAGTTATGAAAATTATATTACCATGAGTTTTTATGAAATTGATTATTTTATGAGATGCATTTCATGTTTTTATGATTAAAGTTGAAAGACGATATGCATGATTATAGTGGATTTATTTAACAATGATTTAAATTGATGAAATTTACTACTTTCATGCATAGTCCTCATAAGTTACACGATTTAAAGCATGCATGCATGAAATCCACCCAATTATCATATCAAAGTTTTATAATTGAGTATGATCTCCAATGATGAGGGTTCAATTACAATCTAGTGAAAGTTTATGAAAGTTATGATATTTGAATCCCTCTAATGAATGTTGAAGATGGCGAAAGAGCAATTCTCACCAAAGATAGATCCCATGTGATAAGTTCATTCTCACATGTTGGATCTCGATGTTTAGATAAGATACTCTTATATGATGATGATGTTATGCTTTGAAGCCTATAAATGACTATAATTATGTATATATTTTCAAATGTATTTCGTGGGAATGACTTAGAACCGAATGAGGAATTAAGGCGGGATTCGATCAGGGATTCCTAGTAGTAACCCATTGTATTATTAACTTTGTGCCACCATTGAAACCGTTGTAGGCTAAGCTAGTTGATACGCCTAGGCCACAATGTTTACTATATGCATGTGAATGTTACGGATTTCTACATGGCAAGTAGTCTCCCTGTGCCAATGTAGGGGGTTATATTAGATTTCATGTAGTCGCTCGCTTGGTGTTATATGTCGGTTATGGTCTACATCCCACATATGTATGATGATAGGATGTTATGTTTATCTCTGGTGAATGATTTTTATCAAAGGATCCTCATGCATATCATATTGAGCTTAGTTCTATTGTATATGATTATTTATCTTGTTATGAGCTTATTATTTATTATTGTATTACATCCCACAAACTAGTACATTTCCAAGTACTAACACATACTTTTTGCCATATGATCTAACCATGTAGGATAAGAACTCCTATTCATCCTCCTCCACGTGGCTAGCTTGGTTCGTGAAAATTATTAAGTGGTGAGTCCTCCATTCCGGGGAAAATATCCTATCTCTATCTTGCTTTTGATAAGACTTTATTTCATTTTCTATGTACTTTGAGGGTGAGCCCAGGAGGTGTCTTGTCCCCCATCCTACTTATATTTTAGAGGTGTTGTTGGATTCTATACTACACTACATACCTATTATGAGATTTTGAGATTTTATGGAGATTTACCCTTTAGACCCTATTCCCTATGTGATGCTATTTGATGTTGATGATGGAAATGAGATGGAATTGATCTAAGTCCCTATTTCTCCATAGCTTGAGTCATACTTTCCCTTCCCTTAATCTTGCTTGTTATGTGGTTCATGTAAATTCCTTTCACTTATTTATCCCCATAGCGTGAGTCCAAAGCCCCGATTTCCTTAGATTTATTTGTTGATACTTGTTCCACATTCCACAACCAAGGACATGCAAGCGATATTCTGAGAGGATTATTTGGGTTACCTTTGGATTTTCCATTTTTCGTGTCGTACTAAGGCCCTACGCTCTAGTGTTGAAAGTTAAATATGGTGATAAGGACAATTCTCACCAAAAGATAGATATCCTTATGATAAGGACCATTCTCGCATGTTGGATCTTAATTAGATGCGCTACTCTTTATCTGATGATGCTACTTCTACAAGTGCATGAATAACTAAAATTTTGCATATGATTTCAACTTGTATTCCTTGAAAATGACTTAGCATCGAATAGGGCATGGCAGTGGGATTTGATAAGGGAAGCCTAGAAGCAACCTCATGTCTCACTAACTATGTGCCACCAAAGGAGCCCTTGTAGGCTTGGCTAGTGGATCCACATAAGCCATATTATCCACTAAAGATGCATACGCGATGTTGACAGATTTTTATTTGGCATGTAGCCTCCTAGTGCCAACGTAAAGGGTTATGTTGGATTCCATGTATTAGCTCGCATGGTCTTATATGTCAGTTATGGTCTCTTACCTCATGTGTGTGATGATAGGATGTTAAGTTTATCTTCCATGAATGATTTTATCAAAGCATTCTCGTGCATGTCATATTGGGCTTATTTCCACTGCACATGATTACACATCTTGCTTATGAAGCTTACTATCTGTTGGTGCATTGCCTCCCACATACTAGTACATTCAAAGTACTAATACATACTTTTTGCCTCATGATCTAACCATTTAGGAACCAACACTCCTATCCATCTTCCTCCACGTTGCTAGTCAGTTTAATTAAAGGTTTGCTTGTGGTGAGTCTTCCATTCCATGGACAGTATCCTAATTCTTATCTTACTTATGTTGAGACACTATTACTTTACTTTCTATTTTGAGGGTGAGACTGAGACATGTCTTGGCCCCCATCCTACTCCTGATTAAAGGTGTTGTTTGATACTTATGCTTGTTGTTTGATACTTATGCTATGTAAGTACTATCTAATGCTTACTTTTATGGAGACTTATCCTTTATCCCTTATACCTTATGTTATTGATGTTGCTAGCAAGTTATGATCTTCTTAAGTCCCTGCTTCCCCATAGCTTGAGTCCTATTAACCCTTCCCTTAGTCTTTTATTGTTGATGTGATGATGGAAATTCCTTTTCCCCTATCTATCCCTATGTGTCAGTCCAAAGCTATCGATGATGTGCTTATGTTAATGCTATAAGGCTTGTTTGGGTACCCACGGGTCCAATTCACCATTTCACACCTAGGCCGTAGGCTCAGGTCATGGCAATTGCCTACCGAGGAGGAGTAGATATGATGTTTAGTCAAGGACCGAGGATGGAATTGAGGATTGAGACCCAACTATTAGTTTAAGTGGGACATTCATTCCTTGATATTGTGCATCATGCCTATGCTATTGAGGACTTTGTTCCGGGGTCTATGAGGATAGCGGCAGGTAGAACCACCATGAAAGCCTCTATAGTGAGACTCACTATCTGCTTAGGGAGCATCAACACCGGCCTCAATAGAGATCCCAAACTAGGCCATCATATTTAGTCAGTTAAAGCTCCAAGACCTTAGAGGCAGATACAGGCCGCAACAATAGATACAATAGAGTTTGAGGTTCCCCGAGGTGTTATGACTGTGGTGATCTAGATCACTTGTCCTGCGAGTGCCTTGTCAAGAGAGAGATATTAGGAAGTAGGACCCACAATTGACACTGTTAAGTCTGGCATGTCATTTCCAATTAGATTGATTTGTGCTTTTTGACTTTGGAGATGTACAGAGCATAAAAAATTAGGGTTACAAGGGTTGCTGAGGTCTAGTGTAGGACATTGATGTGGTGGATGACTTGGCACCACGTGGCAGTAGGCATGGCCTAGCATATAAATTGTCAAATTTTCAAGAATTTTGGCCAAGAAAGAATGCAAAATTGCTCCACCTCTGAATTTATTATTTTTAATATGATTTTAGTGATTCAAAAGGCTAACTTCTGTATTATTCTAAGAGAAACATCGTAAGAGTGTCAAAAATTTCTTTTGGCACTTCATTTGATGTAAATATCACTGTCTTGCTATTGCATAGTGGTATTGTTTATCAATAATTTCAGGATGCAATTTATTTATCATTTTGAGTAAGAATTCAGTGAAATTTGGGTCTAATCTATGTGTTTTCTGGAGACACACACTTTAATAATGTGGGAATTTGTTAATTGAAGTTTATTTGGAGTGAAAATGCTATTGAACCTTTTTGTCTGCATTTATTTTTATGTAAAGAAATATTTTTCATTATTGGGCTATTTTGTATTATTTTATGCATTGTACTGAGCTCAAATTTGAGGTTAGGCTTAAGAAAGTATGAGGATTATTATATGGGCTTTGGTTAGAGATTTTTGTTTGGGACAACTTTTGGTCCAGAGAAATGATTTAAGCCTATTTTATATAATTTAAATATCAAAATGACCATATTGATGTTGTGGTTCTACTTTCGATAGCTTGCCAATGTTATGAGATTATTTGGAAGGGAAAAGCCCCAACAGAGTATCAAAGATGCACTTGATCAACATACAGGTAGGCTATGGACTTCTCTCTATATTAGACTGAGTCAAATAAGTAGATTTTGTTTGGGGTGATTAGATGAGGAGCAAACAAAGGGATTTAAAGGCCATACATGTTTAACATGATTACATTAGTCATTGTCTCTGAATATTTTAGTATTATGTGATATGTTGAGGGAATTTGTTTCTAGAATACCGGTTCCTATTTCATTTGTGACAATCTAGACTGATAGAATGGTTGTTCAAGTCACTGAGGATCCTGTGGAACTTATATATTGGTTTTTTCATGAGCCAGACCTAAGGTCTAAGAGTGACATGGTGAATGGGAATTTGAGAGTCCCCAAAAAAGCCTCAAAGTATCCACATTCACATCATCAGTTCAGAAGCACATAATAAAGTTGTAAACACATAGTTCTAAGGGATGGAAAAGTATGAATCACGCTATGGGGATGTCGTAGGGATACGTACTAGCAAGATCCACATAGCACATAACTGATGTGTTGTCAAAATACAATATGTTTGATGTTTAAAACTCGGAATTTTGTATGTTCTCATAATGATGTTAGTAAATTTGATGTGTTTTTATGTTTGTTTTACAAGATTACAGGGTTTTCATGATTTTTGGGCCAAGTGTGCAAAAATTACAAAAAGTGCTGATATACGAGACCCTTTATAGGCCTTGAAAAACTCCATGGGCCGTAGAGTTGGTTTCGCACAAAAATCCAGTGAAGGGTGGATTTCTCAAGTTGAGTCTATGAACATGCAGACAAGCCATAAAAGTTTCTATGAACCGTAGACTTGGTGTTGTGCCCTGAGGATCAGAAAGTGGGAAGTTGTTGAAAAGTCATCAGACGAAACCCTTTAAGGGACGTAGAACTTTATATGGCCTATAGAAGGGTCTAATAGAAGTTATCCCTAGATTTGTCGAAGGAATCCATGAAGCCTTGACTACAGGCGATAAAATATTATACAGAGAAGCACCCATAGAGCCTATCAACCCAGTTCTCCTAATTCATTTTGATTTTGTATTTTAAATACTATAAGTAGATTTTTTTAGGTTATTTTTCATACAGAACAATAGAGAGCAATACATAACTTAAGAGAAACATTGTGAGACTCTTGTGAAACATTATGTTGTGTGCTTAATTCAATCTTGTGATTCTTGGTGAAGAGCTTGGATTTATTGTTCTTAATTCTATTATGTAAGTACTCAATTATGTTATTCAAAATCATGATTCTTGCATCTACACTGATAATGAGTAGGTAAACCCATAACTAGGGTTATGGGAACCATGAAGAACTAACAAGCTAATTAAATAATTAGTAATTCTTAGAAAGTGTGCATGCATGTATTAATTAATTCTCTTCGGTTTGAATGCTTTTTAACGGTGGCCATTGTTAGAACTCGCCTAGTGTTACTAACTACATTAAGGTAGCAATGAATATGAAAAGACATTAATTAACAGGATTCAATTGATGTTTCTCGTCTAATCAACAAAAATGGATTTAGGGAAGGTTGTACTAGAATAATAGGTAAGGGTTAGTAATGTCACACTGTGGGGATGGACCAAATCACGTAGTGAAATTTGCCTCTCACCTGGAGCAAAGTGTTTGGAAAACTTAACTTACTGTTCTACATGCTACACACTAAAAAAAAGTTTGATTATCTGGTAATACCAATTCAGGGAATCATGGGGAATACAATACCCTAGTTATTCTTCATACTAATCATACAATTGTCTTAGTCAAGGATTACTTTTCACAGTTTTTACAAAATCCCCCTTTTTAGGGAGATAAGTATATTAATCCACCTGAATTTCTTAAAATTCTTCTAAGTCTACCCTATTACTTATGGGATCGACCCTAACCTCTATTAGGTTATATATCCTGAAAACGACTGCTTTAGCCTTCAAAAAAAAGGGTATAGCTTAGGCGACATCAAGATTTTGGCACTGTTGGTAGGGAATATGGCTACACTTGTTTAATTTGAGTAGTTTGAGAATCAATCCTTATTTTCCTTATTTTATGTTTTTGTTGTTTTTGTTTTGTTTCAGCGTGTAGGGTAGTGTATGCACAATACGCGAAGTCAAGGTATTCTCTTGACTCCGTTTGATCTAGAGATCCAGAGAACATTGAGAAGGATGACCAAAGATAATGTAAACAACACGTTTAATGCAACTCTGAATTAGAACTAGAATAAAATAAGAATGACAACGACCCAACTCTTTTTAAGGACATACATCCACAACCACAGGATCTCAACGCCGAAGCTTATTAGTGGAATCAATATCGGCTAAATCCTATGGCTATAGATGTTACTGGAGCTATTGTGTTACAATCACTATCGGATGACACAAAGTTCAAGGTTTCGAGTGGTTTGCTTCAGATGTTGCAAAATTGTGGGTTATTCATGGGCCTACCATCCGAGAATTTGCACAATCATCTACACAATGTTGTGTTTGTCTATATGAGTGTAATGGAAACTCAAAATCCGTGTATGTATGTTGTTACATGTAACACCCCACATCTTACAATATTGGTGTTATGCAAATGAAATATGATATGGCTTTTCAAATTAGCGCCAATTTCTAAAAGTTTTTGAATATCATGTTATAGGGCGATATATGCATCTAACGTTTAAGAGGGTCGAGTGTATACATGTTTTGTGTCAAATTGAGGTGATCATGACCCTTAACAAAGTGAGAAAATTGAGGTGCTTGTAGGACTTAAGAAGCTAGCAGGTGAGTCACCTACTTGCTTAGCTTAAATTTGCTAGCTCAACAGAGACGAGGCCCGACATCGAATTTGTCCAAGTATGATTATGAATAAAGTTCGTGTTAAGCGTATAACTTTAGCCTGTATTTTAGCATCATAAATGGACTTTATTTTTAGCCCAAGAAGAATATAAAAAGGGCCCAAGTATATCACAACCCACTTAACTATTTGGGCCCAAACCAAGTGAAGAGAAATTTGGAAAATGGGCAGCCAAAGCCCATCAACTTTGAGACCCAATTAGGTCCAAGTTAAAGGGCCAAGATAATACATCACCACCTTAATAATATAAGTCTTAAACCACACAATAAAGTAGGCCAAAATACCCTTTAAAAAGGCTTACAAATAGCACCTTTAAGTCATTCTTAGACTTGGAAAATTTTAGTTTTCACAAACTTTCTCTCTACACTTTCTTAACCTAGCAAAGCAGCCACAAGGGGACTTCTACGGTTCTTGGAGAAGCCCTACACCTTGAAGGTAGTGTTAAGTAAGTTTACATATGTGTTTAGTATAGTTTTCGTATGAAAAACAAGAGACTAGTTGGTTATGTTTGTGCTGAAAATTTGGACAGCATGTGTCCTAAGGATTGTTGTGAGCTTTTCTTGTTGTTCAAGAGGATTTTCTCTTCTTGGTTGGCTGTATATGACGTAAAAATAATTTATTTAACAAAGGTTTGTTTGTTAATGATGAAACCAGGCTGCTGCACCACTTTTACAGTCCACAAAAAAAGAGTTGTTGTACAACATCATAATTGTGCTCTTAAAAGAAACTTGTGGGCTAATAGTTGACAATTATTGTTTCACGACCTTCACCTAATTTGGGACTATTTTTTGACTATTTTAAGACTGATTTTATGTGTAAAAACATTGGATACCGTTTGGGTAAAGTTGAATCAGGTTTGGGATTGTTGACGTCGAAATGTAGCGAACGGATGTAACGTTATGCCGCCTATTTATATGTTGTGTAGAATTGTTATGTACTGTGTTTTGTGGTCTGTTGTAAGATTGCTATGGAACTTGAACAGGGTACACAAGATATATATATATGAGAATGTGTATTAGAAAGTACGATTAGGGGCGGAAAGGTTGAAAGAATACGCTCCGATTTATAAATACCCGCTTGCTGCCCGTATGTTTTTTTTTTAATGAGATTGGGCTGCCAAGATATATGTATTGGCTGCTAATGCTAGTTTTATCACCTAATATATTGTAGATAAATATTTGGAGGAAGGGAAGGTTATTTTGAGGTAATAGCGAGATCGTACAGCGAGGTATGTAAGGCTACTTAATTTCGTATTACTTGGCATGAAATCTAGATTCTTCCTTGGCACATAAAGGCACTTACTACCTCCGACACAACTATTAACCGTGTCTCCACTCTTTCACATGTTCATATGCTCCCATACAATAGTCACCTTAAATCTACATGCATATGTGGATACCAAGTTACATGGGTTCTTGTTGCTAAATAAAGTTCACGACTTATTTCATCTCATACGCATTTCATTATTTATGCAACGTACTATTTTTATTGTCATATTGTCTGTAATGATTATGTACATGTTAGATGCTACATATACAGCCTTACAACTCTAATATTATGACCACCAAAAGAATCATCTCAAAGGTAATTGAAAGATAAAGTAAAGTATATTTCTTATTGATGGGTGGTAGCCCAAGGGGTGGAAGAATCACCTAACCAGGGATGATCCTATCACGGAGGGTAGCCTGAGAGGTTAAGGAAGAGCCTAGCTAGGGCCAATCCCGATACAGTTTTACCACTGATCAGCTAGTCATTTCTATTACATGTTGTGCACTGATTATACAGTAAAGGTAAAGTGATAAAAAGAACATAAAGTATATGATCCCACAGTACAACTAAAGGAGGTCTCTTATCCTACACCAGTGCATAGTTTCATTTGAGTTATTACTTCATATATAGTATACCCTACCTTAAATATTCAGCACATTATATCATACTGACGTCCCTTACGGGGGACCTGCATTTCATGCTGCAGGTACAGGTGCTAGTAGCTCTCCCCAATAGGAGTACAGGATTTCCTGCTGCTGTTACCAAGCTCCAGGTTGCTTCGGAGCTTTGCGTGTCTACACCTTATATTTTGTGTTGTACAGTTAGTCGAGGCGGGGCCTATCCCGACCCTTATCAGATACTTTTCCTTATCTAGAGGCTTTGTAGACTATGTAAATTAAAGTGGGGTCATGTCTCGTACTTTAGATACCGTGGCCCCAAAAGCCTAGCCATGTGCATTTCCTTTTGACTTGTTATCACTATTTGTTTTCTCAAAGGAATGTCAAATGTAGAAATCCCTTATAATATCGATAGAGAGAGCATAGATACAGGTTGGTTCTCCCGAGCCTTATTGGCAACGGGTGCCAGTCTTCCTTAATGGGACTTCGGGCGTGACATTACACTTCGTGTCTTCCCATTAGCTCTGATAGGCAATTAACAATATAACTAACCAAGCTCCTACAAAGTTTGACCAACATTTGGGTTGAGTTATAGAAGGCTTTTTTGGAGAGGTTCTTCTCGAGATCGAAGAAACTCAAGTTGAAGGATCAAATCAACAACTTTGGAAACTTCCTAGTGACTTGATTAGTACCACATGGGAGAGGTTCACAAATTGTCCGAGAAGTATTTTTCACCACAAGACAGTTGATGATGCTTGGTAAAGATCTTCTACTGAGCCATGGACGAGAATAGTCAAGAATGTGTTGATACCATCATGGGTGGCACATTTTTAGATCAATCATTTGCAAGAGTTGCTGAGTAGCTAGAAAACGTGGTCAAGACAAATCATGCATCGGGGCTGAGAGATAGGTCCTCTACCAAGAGCTCGTATGTAGTTAGTATTGGTTCAGAGCAAGCTAAAATAAATGAGGAGATGATGCAAGAGCTTGCTCGGATTAGTACTAACAGGGAATTATTAATTAAATAGAATTAGGAATGAGTTAATATAGTTTCTCGTCAGCCTTTACAAGCACCTATGTACAAGGAGCCTTATTATGATAAGGACACTTGCTTCATTGCTGATCAAACAGGGGTTTCCAAACCAACGCTCAAGGGTCCAATTAGGATTATTGACACCAAGGTCAAGGAATCTAAGGTTGAAACTATGATAGGGATGGTACATTCAGAGACAACAATTGCAAGGGTTACTACGAGAGAAATAGGTTCAAGATAGAGATGTTGATTGGGCTGTAGAGATGGTTACAGGAATAGTCCTTATATGCCACCACATAATTATGATGCAGGTGCTGAATTGAGAAGATATTTGATTAATTGTTGAAGAAGGCTAACACATAAGATGAGACCTTGAGGGGATGAAGTCTAACATCTCCAGCATTAATCAGAATATTGAGTCTCATCTTGTTGCTATCACACAACTAGAGCAACAATTTGGTCAAGTATCGACTCAACTCAACCAGCGACAGAGAGGTGCATTACCTAGCAACATAGTTCAGAATCTAAAGAATGAGTGATAGTATATAATGGTGACTACTCATTGTGGTAAGTAAACCATTGATCCTCCTATGTTAGTTGATAGTGATGATGTTGAGAGGAGATAGAGATGCAGATACCGAAGATGATCATGCTAAAGGATGGGGTAAGTGATGCTACACAGGCGCCACAGAAGCTGAAGCATATTCTTAGACCTCCTCCTCCCTTCCCATAAAGAATCAAAAAGAAGGAGGATAAGGATTAATTTAAGTACTTTCTCTCCATGTTAAAACAACTCTCCATCAACATTCCTCTCATTGAGTCTCACTTCTGAAATATTATCCTCAGTAGTTGTAATGACCCTCTGGATCATTTCTGTATTTCTCTAATGTTTCTGTTGTTTGAGCTTCTTTATGGTGACTTCAAACCTATTATGGTGTATTGGCACTGTTGGGTTGGTTGTCGATGGTTTTGGTGGAAATCTATATGAGTTTGCGACTTCCAAGTAGCTAAAGTTGCAAAAATAAGATTTCTGATAAAACCTTGGTAAAAAGGCCTCAAAATGAGATTCTAACAGTTCTTTAGTTTCACAACGGCCAATTTGTGTTAGGAGGGTGATTGGTTCGAGAATGGAGAGTTTCGGTGTGATTTTTGAGCCAAAAGATGCAAAATGAGTTCAATTGGAGAAAAAAAGTGTGTTTCTATAAAACCCAGCTTAACGTGCTTGGAATCAGAAATTGATGGTCTGGTCATCTCTAGAATGCCGAAAATAGTCTATAAAAACCTTTTGGTAGTTGTCGGGGTCATGCAGTTGTATTTTGACCCCCTCAGTTCTTTAAGCCAATTTTAGCTGAAAAGAAGTGGGACCCTCATTTTCCCGTAGGAGGATTTGGTTGATATTCGGACCACACCCTTGGATCTAAAATATCAAAACACATATGGTTACACTATTTATTGGCATAAATCTGTCATCGAGGGCCCTGGGAATGCTCCGGGGAAGTTTTTGGGATTGCTGGTGCCAACAGCAGGTGCATAGGCCCGCATTTGTGCCACACGGCATTGCACATGTGTTGCACCTGCGTTCGCGCCTATCTGGCTGCGTCCGCGCCTATCTGGCTGCGTCCGCGCATGACATAGTGCCCTAACCTATATAAGGCCTGGTCGCGAGGCTTGGATTGGAAAAACTTCTAATGGTCATAAAAAGTGACCTGGAGCTCTGATTCTGGTGATTCAAAAGCTTACATGACTTGGATTTTTCCAAAGATCATCTTGGTAAAGTCATATTCAAGATTTGGTGCATATTTTGAGGTAAAGTTGCTGCTTTAGCTGATTACTTTTTTGAAATTTGTGAAAACCTTACGCGTGGATATCTTAGCTGATTCTTCGTGGAATTAAGTGAAATTTTAGCCTAAATTGTTCTACATTCTGAGGGAAACATTGTGGTATACTGCATACTCATTAATTGTCTGGTCTTTTAGAATTTTGACCGAGAATGTTTGGAAAAGAATGTTTTCCCAGTAAAGTTTCTAATTCCATTTTTGGGCTTTTTCTCGGTCAATTGGGGTCCGTTTTGGGTCAAATTTTTGGCTATAGACTCAGGTGGTCGTGGTAGCCTCTATTTTTCCATTTTAGGTGCTCTTGGCCTAATTCCACCCATTTCTCAAGTTTTTACAGTTGATGTGATCGTGTTAACCACATGAATTGTTATTTTAGCAGCGTAGTAGCATTGGGAAGCTATAAGTAGGGGAAAACTTGGCTTGATTAATGTGGATTACAAGACATCAGATACCAGGTTGGCTAGGCTTTCTCTACACCTTAGACTGGCTGAAAGGATTGCATATTTTAGTTGAAACATATGGTAGTATACTATGAATTGGTTAAGCAGTTGACTTTATATTACATATAGTTGGTCGTAAATCCACATGTGTTATAGATCTTGATATGGGACTTTAGTATTTGTATTGGGAGTTATGTTAATGTAAGGACCCGAACATTGTACGACCTTAATGGTTCTTAGAAATTGGTTCTGGAAAGTTTTTGACCAAGGTGACACCTTATGGGCACCTCCACGAGTTGTGTGGCTCACCACAGGCCATGTGGAGGGGCCTTGAGGTGACCCTTGGCCTTGAGTGTAGAGTGTTGGCCTTAACTTTGGAGTTCAAGACTAAGGTTCACACCACATGAACTGCACACGGTCAATGTGGAACTTTATAGACCATGTGGTGGCTTGTATGAGTGGCCTTGGACTTGAAAACCACATTTTAGCCAAGGCTTGTACCATATGAACCCCTCATGAACCGTATAGCCCCTTCACGGTCCGTATGGGTGTAGGTGCATAAATTTTCTAAGTACGGAATCACCATCTCAAAACTTCATCAGTGAAATGTTTTCTAAGTATAGCTGCACTGAAGGCCACACAATCTGCGCGCTTTCAAACAGATCGTATGCCCTCCATACGGGGCACCGAATAATATTTATCTGTGATTTCATTAATGGTGTTCTTGTCATTTTGGCTACTCTTAAGGGTCTTTTGTGGTGTTCTATGCTATCCTAAGATAATGACCTATATTATTCTTCTCTCATTCAAATTTATTCTTCACTTAGAATCTATTCAAGCTCTCTCTTAAGAATTCCCCTAAGGTGAACCTTTGAAGAATGTCTTGGAGATTAAGGAAGGGCTTTATTCTTCACCAAATTCTTCTTGTTTTTTCTTGGGTATCTAATGTATGTGGGTTTGATTAGTGGTCCCTTTCAATCGTGAAGACCCCAAACTCTTTTCATTGGATTTGCATGAAATTTATCTTACTTTAATTTTGGGTTTTTAAGATTATTGTTTATTTGATCCAATTGAGATATAGACTATGTTTTATTGTTGATTTTGAAGTAATTTAAGCCCTAATATGATAAATTGTATTGAAGTTATGAAGATTTGAATATACATTGTCCCTTTAAAGTTTGATTTAAGCACGGGTAATCTAATGTGATTTAAATATGAATTTACTTGAATTTTATATTGTATTGTTTATTTAAGATTGAATCTCTACTGTCCATGCTATTATGAAAAATTTATTGGAATTGATCAAACTTTTTCGAATGGCATATGCATACATGAACTATTGTTTTCATGAAATTTATGATTTGGGCTAAGTCCCAATTATGGTGGTGATTATGTTTTCAAAGTAAAGCATGAGTTTGACAAGAATGTGATCGCATAATGTCTATGTTATGGCTCTTTGAGCAATGATGGGTGTTTACACCACTATAATTAAAGAGCACCAATTTGAGTTTGGAGGGAGGGAGTGCTGCCTCATAGGTCCTTACTCCTTTCTCGTGATTGTGCTTACAGGAGCTATTCCTATGCATGACAGTATTAGGAAGTATGTTTGGCCTTTTGGCCTAAGTATACATGTAAATGATTTGAAAGACTTATACATCTTTTACAAGCACGAATATGTATATGTATTCTTGTGGGATGATAACTTAGCACTGATGGGATTGGAGGCATGGTGGGCTATCCCTAAGGGTCTGTACTCCTTTCTCTTGAACTATATTCCTAACATAGGTATGCTTATGCCCCTTTGTGGATGATGAATGATAATGGATCTAACTTTGGCAAGTAGGTCACCGCTCTATCTATTGTGGGGAAGATGATAGAGTTCCAAGTTGTAGGTCACATGGTCTTATACCGGTTAAGTTCCCATCCCCTTATATGCAAATTATTTTCACATTCATGCATCATGCATTTCCCGGCATATTGATATATTCTTCTTCTTATTATATGCTTCTTTCTTTATATGTGCCCTTGTCATCTAACATTGAATGCAGGTTTAATAAGTTCATATACATTGCATGCCTGCATACTTAGTCTATTTAAATGCACTAATGCATGCTTTTGCCCACATGATCAAATCATGTAGGGATCGAAGACTACATTCATCCACCGTTTGACGACTATTTGGATTTGAGAAAGTTGATGTGGTGAGTCCTATCTTCAAAGGACAAGCCACAAATTCTCTACCTTATGTTGCTTTCGTTTATGTTATTCACTTTAAGGGTGAGCCCGGGATATGTCTTGGCCCCCATCCCATCTTATGACTAGAGGCATATTTGGATATCCTATAGACTCTTGTATGATTTTATGCTATGTGTTATTGTTCAGAGATTATAGTTATGACTACCTATTGGATATGGTTATTGTGATTCGGTTATGATATTATGTGTATATGTGATATAGATTGATGTTGAAATGTGAAAGATCCTAAGTACCGTTTATCCCCATAGAGTGTGTCACGACCCAAGCCTAGGACCTAGACGTAATTGGCTAATGGGGAACTCGAAAGAACCCCAAACAAGCCTCGTAGCATATCATTACACATCCTTGGTCACAGAAGCAATAGAATACAACAAGAAATAACAAATTGGGACAACCGAGGCTACGGGGACACTTCCATATTATGAACAACAAGAGTCGATAGATGTCAAAGCTCATAGCATAGATACATAACATATCAAATAACACCTCTATTACATAGATAAGAGCGGGGGCAAAGACAAAGCAACCGGGCTCACCTCATAGCTAAAGTAAACAATAAAGAAGAGTGTCTCAATACATAATAAGAGAAACTTAGACTAAGGTCCCCAAAGTAGAGGACTCACAAACGTGAGAAGTATCGAACTAGCCACGTGGAGGAAGAGGATGATCAACTTGTGCACCTGTTCCTACATGGTGATATCATGTAAGGAAAAGTATACATTAGTACGTTTGAGTGTCTAAGTATGCAGGATGCAATGAAACAATAGATAAGTGACATATTCGGTATGCATAATTTAAGCAATTAACTAAAATATAACAAGATGGCATGCATGAGTGATGCTTATAGTAAGGGCATGCTTCATATATTATAATACAAGTGTTAAAATGGACCATACTATGGTGGATTGTTGCACCTTACCACCTATGGTGATTGAGGTACAAATCCCTCAATAGGTTACCAAGGTACAAATCCCTTGATCGGTTTGAGGATGGTCACACCCTACCTCCCATGGTGCCAAGGTACAAACCCCTTGATAGGTTAGAGGCTAGTCATACCCTACCTCCTATGGTGCCAAGGTACAAACCCCTTGAAAGGTTAGATGATGGTCACACCCTACATTCCATGGTGATTGAGGCATACCCCTCAATTGGCTATGGTCAATTCAACACTATATAGAGAAATACCATGTACATACTTTCCTTTTATCATCATCATAACATCATATACATACTCTTCATTCATCATCATAACATCATTCATAACATAAGACATGCATTGAGCCTTAAATTCTTTAAGAAATCGTAATCGGACATTTTATCAAGCACTTGGCGGGTGTGTAGTGCTAGTGTAAAACCATGAATTCAAGAGTGAAATTATGCAAGCAAATACATTATAAAATCATCAATCAACACTTTGCAACACCCTTAAACAATATACATCACAATCCTTCATCAAATCTTACAATAGACCTTGGTTTCATAACTCAAAACATAGCAAAACAATCTCAATTTCATGAGCTTCAACATAATGTGCGGTGAAGTTCATAATAAGATAGACCCAATTATAAATCAACTTTAAATCATGCAAATTACAGTAAGAGAAAGCTTGGGTATCATGGGTGAAAGGAACCCATGAAAGAAACCCACATACCTTGGCTTTGGAGAAACTCTTGATGAAGATTGAGATGGAGACTTGAATCTTGAAGGTAATCCTTAGTTCTAGATGAGGGTTTCAGACTTGAATTTAGGAGTGAAAATTTGACAAAGTGTTTGAGTGGGTATTGAGGAATGTTTCGGATGATGTGAGGGTGAAATATGACTAAGTATAGGTATAGTAAATGAGAACACTTAGGACAAAGACTTAAAAGTCTTGGACCGAGTTGAAAAAAACACAGTCACAAAATAACACACCGTGGAGTGCTTTACTCTCTAGAAGCATTGTGATATTTTTTGATTTCGCTACGGTTGCTCTAAAATTGGCGGTTAGACCCTTTTCCACCTAATATTGACCCCCTGACAAGAATATGAATTTGGGTTTTTCATATCACGCACGGATAATTGAGATATACGAAAATTACAATTCCGGGCATTTCTGTGGCACATTTTCAAGCACTTTTTGGGGTCGTTTCAATGGTGACAACATGTAGTCATAGAGTATGCGTTAGTACATTTGAATGTACTAAGTATGCAGGATACAATCCAACAAGAGATAAACATCATAGTCAATATGCATAGAGATCGACAATAGCTAGCATAATAACAATATGTCATGTATGATTAATGATTAAGTAAAACATGCTGACATAGGACATAACATATGTAACCATTAAACTATTGGTGGATTGTCATATCCAAACAACCTTGGTGATTGAGGTATAAACCCAGTCAATAGGTTGGTGGATTGTCGTACCCTACCACCCATAGTGCCATAGTATAAACCCCCCGCTAGGTTGATGGGTACAATCCTCATGAAAGAAACCCACATACTTTAGCTTTGGAGATGAACTTTATGAAGATCGGAGATGGAGACTTGAAGCTTGAGTGCAAACCTTAAGATTCGAAAAAAGGTTTTGAGACTAGAGTTTAGGAGTAAAATATTTGGCTAAGTGTTTGAATGAGTATTCGAGAATGTTTTGAATGATATGAGAGTGGAAAATTGCTAAGTATAGGTATTTTCACGTTTGGGAACACTTAGGCCCAAGACTCAAAAGTTTTGGACTGCAAGAAAAAATAACTAGATAGAATTTACATAGGTCCGCGTCGCGGACCTGCTGCGAAGAGCAAGTTTACACATATTCCTGACAACTGCGCGTCGCGGCACTGTCGCGGATAACCACTCGATACGCAAAATTACAAAAATTAAAAAATGCTAATCATTTGATCTTAAATCGTGGTTAGACCCATTTTCACTCAAAATGACCCCCTGAATAAGAATATGAAGTTGGATTTCAAATGACGCGCACGGATTTTGAGATATATGGAAATTACGATTCTGGGCACTTTCGAGGCCCATTTTCGGGCACTTTTTGGGGTCGTTACAATATCTCCCCCTTGGGAACATTCATCCCCGAATGTCAAAAGATGTATATGAGAGACACAAACATATCAATTTCAGCCCACATACATATGCAACAATGCACTTAAACATCATTTAAAAAATCTCATCATAAGTGTAAAATCATCATGAACTTGTCAATTTAAACATTAAGATATGCAATGATATGAGGGCTGAACTTAGACTTGAGATCATATAAAGGACTTAGATCAGTACCTTTGACTTGAATGGAGTGAAAAAGGT
This sequence comes from Solanum medicagineum, assembly GCA_026153255.1. Taxonomy (NCBI): domain Eukaryota; kingdom Viridiplantae; phylum Streptophyta; class Magnoliopsida; order Solanales; family Solanaceae; genus Solanum; species Solanum medicagineum. The sequence continues at coordinate 9,130,872 of JAPFFP010000088.1, forward strand.
AAGAATATCTCTTTTGCATGTCCGCTTCGGACTCCCAAGTAGCACTCTCAACTTGTTGATTCGTCCAAAGGACCTTAGCGGAAGCTACCTCTTTGTTTCTCAACCTCTTCACTTGCCTATCAAAAATCTGAACCAGAACCTCTTCATATGTCAAATTATCTTTATCTATACCCACAACATTAAGAGGCACAATAGCATTCAGATCATCCGCACATTTCCTCAAGATAGACACATGAAACACCGGATGAACCAAATCCATTTCTATAGGCAATTTCAACTCATAAGCTACCTTGCCAGCCCTCCTCATTACCCTATAAGAATGAACATATCTTGAGATCAACTTTCCCTTCTTACCAAAATGGACCACACTCTTCATGGGTGATACCTTCAAATAATTCCAATCACCAACTTTGAATTCAAGATCCCTTCTCCTCACATCGGTATAGGACTTTTGGTGACTTTGGGCCGTCTTCAACCTTTCTCTAATCATCATAACCTTCTCAAGAGCCTCATAACCAGATCTTGCCCTAATAAGTCCACCTCATCAACCTCAAACCACCCTACCGGTGATCTACAACATCTACCCTAGAGAACCTCAAAAGGAGCCATACCGATGCTAGAATGATATCTATTGTTGTAGGCAAACTCAATCAACGGAAGATGATCATCCCAACTACCTTTAAGCTCCACCACACATGCTCTAAGCATATCCTCAAGGGTTTAGGTGGTCCTTTCGACTTGGCCATCCATTTGGGGTGGAAGGCCATACTAAGTTTAACTCTTGTACTAAGACCCCTTTGAAAGGACCTCCAAAAGTGTGAAGTGAGTTGTGCCCCATGATCCGGTATGATGGACAAAGGAACCCCATGCAACCTTACCAAGTCATGAATATACAACCTTGCGTAATCGTTAGCTCCATATGTGGTTTTAACCGGTAGAAAGTGAGCCGATTTTGTCGTCCTATCAACCACAAGCCAAATGGAATCAAAACCCTTTCTAGTCTTGGGCAACCCAACCACAAAATCCATATTAATCACCTCCCACTTCTAAGTAGGAATCTCAATGTCTTGGGTTAGGCCACCCGACCTTTGATGTTCGGCTTTCACTTGATGACAACTATGACAACCAGAAACGAATTTGGTAATGTCTCTCTTCATGCCTCCCCACCAATACACATTCCTCAAATCTCTATACATTTTGGTGG
>JAPFFP010000088.1:9138570-9162875 GCA_026153255.1 Solanum medicagineum
CGGGCCCGCAGCGGAGACCTTGTGGGCCCGCATTTATGTCCTTTTTTTTTAATTTTAAAAAAAAAAAAAAAAAAAAAAAAGAGTCCTCTTTTTCGAAATTGCATTGATACAACATAAATTGGAACATATAGAATGAGATATATTGTTTAAAAATTACGTAAAAGGTAATATCAATCACAATAAATTAACAATTGAAAATTAAATATTACATAAGAAATTTGATTGACTCTCATGATTACATATGTGCTACACAAATTATATATAACAGAAGGAGTAACATAATTATTTGAAAACAGCATAAAAAGTATTATAAATCACAAGAATTAACAATTTAAAGAATATTTTAAAAATTGATTGATTCTAAATTTTTATATGTGACACATAAATTGGGACAAATGAGTAATATGTATTAGGCTCATGCTATCAAAAGACTCCTACATCTAGTACAAAAATATAATGCAACAAGTCATTATTTACTTGGCTATTTGAAAATTTTTAGGCTTGGTTAGATATCATAGGAGTTTTATAGAGGGGTTTTCATCTATTGCATCACTTTTGACTAAGTTAACCCAAAAGTAGGTGAAGTTTCAATGGCCTGATGAGTGTGAAAAAACTTCCAAAAATTAAAAGACCGTCTTACATTAGCTCCTATTTTGACATTGTTGGAAGATTCAGATGATTTTGTGGTTTATTGTGATGCATCACATGTTGGTTTGAGTTGTGCTTTGATGTAACATAGTAAGGTCATAAAATATGCTTCAAGGCAAATAAAGGTGCATGAAAAATTATCCAACTCATGATCTTGAACTAGTGGTGGTTTGTATTTGCATTGAAGATTTGGCGTCACTATCTCTATTGGGTGCATGTTGATATATTCACCGACCACAAAAACTTGCAATATGCTTTTAGCCAAAAAGACTTGAACCTTAGACAAAGGAGGTGGCCTGAACTTCTAAAGAACTACGATATGAGTGCATTGTATCATTTGGGCAAGGCAAATGTTATAGTTGATGCACTTAGTAAAATATCTATAAATAGCATTGTTCATGTTGGGAATGAAAGAAAGGAGTTGGTTAAGGAGGTATACCATTTGGCTCGTTTGGGTGTGGGGTTAAGTGACTCTAATGAGGGAAGTATCCTTGTACATAATTGATCAGAATCATCATTAGTAGTGTATGTAAAAGCAAAGCAAGACACGGATTCAACTTTAGTCGAGTTGAAGTAGTTGGCGGTTGATAAGAAGATTGAGGTTTTCTCCCAAGGAGGAGATGGGGTAGTTCGTTGCCAAGATTGGTTATGTGTTTCAAATGTTGATAGCATAAGAAAGAGATATTAAATGAAGCCCATAACTCTCGGTACTCCATTCATCTAGGATCTACCAAAATGTATAGAGATTTAAGAAAAGTATATTGGTGGAATAACGTGAAGAAGAGCATAGCAAGGCTTGTGGCAAAATGTCCATATTGCGAACAAGTGAAGGTTGAACATCAAAGTTTGGTAGGTTTAGCCCAAGATATTTAACATTCCTACTTAAAAGTGGAAGGATATGATATGGATTTTGTAACGGGTTTACCTCATACTCGTAAGCAACGTGACTCGATTTGGATTGTAATGAATAGAATGAAGAATAAATTAGTCCATTTTATACCGGTTAAGATTTCTTATAGTGCCGACGATTATGCAAGGATGTATATTCAGGAGATGGTAAAACTTCATGGTGTTCTCTTCTTTATTATTCATATCGTGGTACTCAATTCAGTTCACACTTTTGGAAGACCTTTCAAAGGTGTCTTAGTACCAAGGTTAAGCTAAGCACCATTTTCCATCCTCAAACTGATGGACAAGCCAAGAGAACAATTTAAATCTTAGAAAATATTAAGGGCTTGCCTACTTGATCTCAAGAAAAATTGGGACGATCATCTACCATTGATTGAATTTGCATATAATAATAGCTATTACTCAAGCATTGAAATGAAACTTTTTGAGGCTTTGTATGAAAGAAGATATAAGCCCCCTGATAGAATGATTTGAAGTAGGTGAAATAGTCTTGATAGAACCCGAATTCGTATTTAATTCTATGGAGAAGGTGAGACTTATAAAGAAAAGGTTAAAGACGACCCAAAGTCATCAAAAATCTTATTCGAATGTAAGAAGAAGAGAACTCAAATTTGTGTTGACGATTGGGTCTACTTGAAGATTTCACCTATGAAAAGTATTATGCCTTTTGACAAAAAGGAGAAGCTTAGTCCCTGATATGTAGGTCCATATAAAATCTTAAAGTGTATTGGTAAGGTGACCTATAAACTAAATTTGCTATTAGAGTTAGTTACAGTTCATCCAGTATTAGATGTGTCAATGTTCAGAAAATATAATGCTGGTCCTAGTACCATTGTACCTTTGGCTAATGTAAGTGTTGAAGAAAATTTGACATATGAGAAGGTTTTGGTTGAAATTTTGGATTGGCAAGTCAGGAGGTTGAGAAAAAAGAAAATTGTATTCGTTAAAATTTTATAGAGGAATTAAGAAGTTTACAATGATACATGAAAAGTGGAAGCCGGCATGATAAAGTGATATCCTTACCTCTTTCCTTCCATTTCAACCTAAGGTACTTAACTAGTCTTGCTCAATTCCTCCAAGCTCCTACCTTTCGACTTCTCAATTTCACATTACTTGAATACTTTCATATGAACTTGATTTGAAATGATGTTTAAATTGCATTATTGCATTAATGCTGTTTTTAGTTATATACTTTACTTTATCAAGCCTAACTTTCATCTCGTTCGAGGATAAATATTCCTAAGGGGGAGATAATGTATATACAAGGTTTTTGAAGGTTGAAATATGATATTAGAAGGTAAAAAATTATTGAAATAGCCTCGGTATATTTTTAAGTCAAGCGAATCAAAAATGAAAAATATCAAAAAAGAATTTATCCAAAAGGATTCGCGATGGGACCATGTCACGGACTTCCTCTAAGATAGGCCAACTTTGACCTAGGTCAAAATCTTACCAAATTTATTTTGCTTAAAAATAGCATGTGATAAAGCATCTTCAGGTCATGGACTGAGTTCACAACTATTACGCACTTTGAGTTTTTTAGGGGGGGGGGGGGTACGTTGGACTTTCCCCTGTCCATCAATTAATGAACTTGGATGTTTTTAGGATTAAAAATCCTAATCTATTAAAAACCTAAACCCCTAATTATTCCCTCATTTACTCCCAATCTAGCAACTCAAAATCTCTCTCTACAAAGGCTCTCAAATCCACATTGAAGACACCAAGAAATTCTCCAAGCTCTCTATCAAAATTCAAGGATTCTTCTAACTTCTTACCCAAGGTATGTAGGTATTCATCCATGGAATCATTTCTCCCATGGATTTCATTTAATTTTCAACTTTTTCATCCAATTTTAATTATGTACTTTATGGGTCTTCTCAATTTTCACTCAACTGCATGAGTCGTGGTTTATTTTATGTTAATTAATCTATTTTGACATGAATTAATGACAGTTTCATGAATTTATTTATTTTTATATATGAATTCACTACAATACTATTTAGGGCTCATGATGTTTTCATGGGATTGTTGAATTCTTCTTCAATTTCATTAAATTAAGTTCTAATTACTGTTTATTTTCTCAATTAAGTATGAATTATTATTCAATTGCATGATTTGATGATTTACAAGGACTTTCTCCTACAAACTACTTAGGGTTCATGACATTGCTTATGGGTCTCTTTCAATTTTGATTCAATTGATCCTATTCTATATAATTATGCATGAATTTATCCTAATTACATGATTTTTAGTCAACTGATTGTGAACTCATGTTTCTACCCTAATTTTTCTTTATAAGTCATTATTATAAAATTCAAATGTTCAAGTATGTTCATGAATATGGTGACTAAGACCCTATTAAGATAAGACATGTAATGATAGAAAACCTGCATGTACATTGCATGAATTTCATGAAAATGAGCTATCCTATGAATATGATTCTATGATTTGGATTGATGATCATGATTAACCTTTCCTATATGACATGCTTATGAAAATTATGAATTTATGATTCATAACAAGTCTTATGAATCTATGATAAGCATGATTTTTGACTAGTATTTCGTGATATTCGACTTAGTACCAAGTGTGGATTGAGGTGGGGACTCAACCCAACGGGTCCTTAGTAGAAATCTCTAAGTCTCATAACTATGCTGCCACCATAGGATTGTCACACCACATTTTTTGCAAAATGGTACATATTCGCAATGTCAGGGCAACACTTTTTTCAAAATTGAAAAAAAGAAAAAGACAAAATGAGTCATCACCAAACGAATTAAGGTCTGCTAAGACATTATTCTATCCTAAATAAATTATCAATTAAAAGGAGGATCAAATATAGTCAAAGATCTGGTAAGGGTTCAGATTACCTCAAAAGGAAGGTGTTGGCATCTTTCGAAGTTCAAAAATATGGTTCCCAGCCGTATCTCATAATTTATGTGGGGGGTTAAAAACGAACAAATAGCATCTCTAACTTTAAAATATTGAAGAAAAAAAAAGAAACTAAGTGATAAGAAAAATAATTAAAGAATCATAAAAAAAAATAGATAAGCGAGAAGGCAGAAATACATAGATAGATATGAAAGGAGAATAGGTGATTAATTGATTGAACTATCCCAAATAATAATAAGAAAAATATTTTAAAATACTTAAAAGAATTAAAAGAACAATAAATAGATCTTTATTTCACTCGAAGCAGCGCTCGGATTATTATCCAAAAGACAAATATAGATTTGTTATTTTCTGCTAGAGTCACTTTACATCATTTTCGGCATGATTTCTTTAACATTTTGAAAATATTTGACCCTTATAAACAAGATATCTAATGTAACACCCGATAAAATTACCGAAATACCCCTAGAGTAGAGATGTGTGCATTACGCGTCTTCTCATACTCTATTTGCAAATTTGAGATTGGATATGCGATCAGCATGAACAATTGAGTGAAAAAATGGATTTGGTCGATTTTAGAGCGACCGCATGAAAAGATAATTTTTCGAACAAACAATGAAAAACAGTGACGGTGCGTGACAGAGGCGCGTTGCGCCTCTATAGATGACTTGCACTTATTTTTTTTTCAAATTTTTCGATAGGATTGGAAAACTCATTCGAAAATTTTTGAAAAAAAATGTACAGGTGCGCCCCAGTCTGCGAAGTTGAAAATTTTCTTTTAATTATGAAGGGGATTCCGGATAATTCTCAATCCCTCCTAAACTCAATACATGATCAAAATAGATCATTTTGAACGTAAAAAGGGTCAAAAAGTCCCATTCTAAGTCCTTTCTAGTCATTGAAAAGTTAGGGCTTGAGAGAAAAGAAGAGGGAAACATAGATTGGAGAATTCGAAGGTCAATTTCTTGAAGATGATTGTTGATAATTTCACCCTAGGTATATAAGGCTAAACTAAAAGCATGAGATTGTTCTCTCATGTGCCCCATAGATGGTCATAGAAGAGTTGAAAGTCCAATGAGTTTACATACATGATTCTTGAATGGTTTCTTGAAGATTTTCTTGAAAATTATATTACTTACATGCATTTTCATATGTTGATGATAATCATAAACTTTCTTTGTTGAATTGATTACTTTTCTTGAGATATTGCATATTACATGATAACTTTGAAAGCATGCATGAATGAAAGAGGTTGAGTCTAGAGCCTTAATTTGAGAATGTCGATTGTGATTGTGATATGAGAATGTTGATAGGTTGATATTACTTAACGATCCATGAGTGTTTCCAAATGAACTCGAATTATTTTTCTATTCGATTGTTTCTTAATGATTGCTCTAAGCCTTGAGCTATTGAATAGATGTTGATTGATGAGATGATGAGAGTCCCTATGAGACTGATTGAATGATGAGTGTCTCCATGAGGCTGATTTGAGATGAGATGATTGAGATGGTTTGATTTGATTGATTGTCTTATGAGCATTGAGTCTTGGGAGGAGTATCGAGGATCGAAAGAGTAAGAGTTAATCCAACTTGTACTCGTCAAACAACGTAGCCAAGCATAAGTGAGGATTAGAACCATCACATTATATTATGTTGTCCCGCTTGATAGAGTCCTTGAAATAATAGAGGACTTGTTTGATTTGCTGGGGTCCCTAGTAGATTTAATTCATTCCCTACCTAGAAAGTATGGAATGGCTGTGGCAACAATGGTGGCTTGTTGTACAATCACTGGCTTATAAGTTATTGTTATCGGATAAAAGAAACTCCTAGAAAGTTCCTACCTCGACTACTCTAAGTAGAGATGAGATGAGATGTGATGAGATGAGTTGAGTTGATTTCCTTTGAGATGAGTCTGATTTGATTGATGAGGTTTGATGGGTTGATGGGTCACTTTTCTACTCTTTATTCTTGCTTTAGATAAATATTTGACATGTTGATTGCTGATTCTTATGAGTTGATATTATTCCATATTATTCTACCTGTTTCTCTTTCATTCAGCTATTTTACATACGGTACATTCCACGTACTGATGTTACTCAAAACTGCATCATTTTATGATATAAATACAGGGAGTAGAGATCATCAATAGGCATATCATTGAGGATCTAGGACGTTTTGTTAATTGGTGAGTCTCCCTTACTTCAGAGGATTCATTAGTTTTATTTCATCTTGCTTATAGAGTTAGGCTTGATAGCTTATTTTGATTTGAGGTAGTCATGGGTTTGTCATTGGCATTACTTGATAGTAATAGAGATTTCATAGACTAGAGTTGAATGTTGATTATAAAGACTTGTTGAGCTAGTTCTTCCTACTAGCCTTTCATTTATTATATTGTTTTGAGATTTGATAGATGTTCCCATTTACTTCCTTATGTCTTCAATTGATTAGTAGAGTTTATTGATTGGATGAATGTGATGTGGTTAAGTGGTTCACTTGGGGACTAGGAATAGTCTCTGGGTGCCGGCGACGTCTTGGGTACCTCCCAAAGCGTGAGTAACTTGGTATCAGAGCAGAGTTTAAGTGTCATAGGGAGTCTATGAAGCCGTGTCTAGTAGAGTCTTTAGTATTGGTGTGAAGAGCTCTACATCCATAATTTGGAGGCTATAAGACATTTAGGAATTGTTTCACTTCTTTTATGTTCTAAATCGTGCTATAAAGTTATGCTCTATGAAAAGTCCTCTTATAATTCGATCTTTACACGTTGCAGAGTTATGATCATGCCTACCAAAAGAGCCATCAGAGGTAGAGGATGCCTCAACCAGACAAAATGTTAACCCACCTGACCCTCAAGGACATGAGGAGCCCGTGGCACCAGCTTTCTCAGTTGAACAACTCCCACAAGATGATATCTCTGATGCTGAACTTTGCTAGGCTATACAAACCTTAGCCCAAGCTGTCATAGCACTTGCTTCGAGACAAGGAGTGGGTAGACATGATGCACATGACATATCAAGTGTCCGAAAATTCTTGAGGATGAATCCGCCTGAGTTAATAGGGTTTACATCCACTGAGGATCCTGAGAATTATGTGGAGAAGCTTTAAAAAGTGGTCCAAGTGATGCATATGGCTGATGCTGGCAGGATTGAATTAGCTGCTTGCTAACTCAAGGGTGTGGCCAGACTTTGGTTCGACCAATGGAAGAAAGGTAGAGGAGAGGATGCCCCAGCGCTGACTTGGTCAATGTTTGAGAAAGCTTTCTTAGGGTGCTTCTTCCCAAGAGAACAAATAAAGGCTAAGGTAAGGGAGTTCTTAAACTTGAAACAGGACACTATGATTGTGCAAGAGTATGGGCTGAAGCTTACTCAACTATCTTGATATGCTGTAGACATTATTGATGATATGAGGGGGAGGATGGGAATGTATGTAGATGGGCTAAACAGAGGGCATAAGAGAGATGGGAGAGGAGTAATGCTTGTGAGTGATATGGATATTGGGAGACTGATGACCTTTGTATAACAAGCTGATGAGGAGGGGCAACATAATAGAGAGGAGTTCAGAATTAAGAAAGCTAAAACATCCAGCCGTGAGGTTGGAAAAAAGGGGAATGGCAGAAGGTTTTAGATAAGGCCAACACCATCATCTACTAGTGCACCAGCGCCCAATCAGGAATGATCAGAGGCCTCAGAATGTTCGAACCCGTGGATCTCAGTCACAAGCTAGTGTGGCTCAAGGTTCATGGGGTAAACCACCATGTGGTACGTGTGGCAAATTACACATGGGTAAATGTCTCGAGGGGAGTGATATATGTTATAAGTGTGGCCAAGTGGGTCACTATCAGAGAGAGTGTCCAAAGTGATTGACTGGGCTTAATCATCTACACCAGCCTTGCCAGCTAAAGGAAACCAAAGAGGTACTACATCAGGCGCAAGTAGAGCCACAAACCATTTGTATGCCATGGGTAGTCGACATGATCAAGAGAACTCCGCAGATGTTGTGACGGGTATGACTTGAGTAGTATTTTCTCTTGATTGTTATGTTTAGATGGATCCTGGTGCCACACTATCTTTTGTAAATCCTTATGTGGCTAGTAGATTTGATAGAACCCCTGAGAGTCTTCTTGAACCCTTTGATGTTTCTACTGCAGTGGGTAAGTCTGTTCGAGTTGAGAGAGTCTATAGAGCTTGTGTAGTGTCCACCCATCATAGGGATACTATCATTGATTTGGTCAAGTTAGAGATGACTGATTTTGATATGATCTTTAGCATTGATTGGCTTCATGCTTGTTATGCCACCGTTGATTGTAGAGCCCGAACCGTTAAGTTCCAAGTCCCAAATAAGCTAGTTCTAGAGTGGAAGGGTGATTCTGCTGCACCTAAAGGAAGGTTTATTTCATATCCTAGAGCTAGAAAGTTGATTTCTAAGGGTTGTATCTACTACCTCATGTAAGTGAAATTTGATGATGTTGAGTCTCCTACTCTTGTGTCAGTCCCGATTATGAATGAGTTTCCTTAAGTGTTTCCTGAGGATCTGCCTAGAGTCTTTCCTAATAGGAACATCGACTTTGGGATTGATGTTCTTCTCGATCATAGGGATACTATCATTGATTTGGTCAAGTTAGAGATGACTGATTTTGATATGATCTTTAGCATTGATTGGCTTCATGCTTGTTATGCCACCGTTGATTGTAGAGCCCGAACCGTTAAGTTCCAAGTCCCAAATAAGCTAGTTCTAGAGTGGAAGGGTGATTCTGCTGCACCTAAAGGAAGGTTTATTTCATATCCTAGAGCTAGAAAGTTGATTTCTAAGGGTTGTATCTACTACCTCATGTAAGTGAAATTTGATGATGTTGAGTCTCCTACTCTTGTGTCAGTCCCGATTATGAATGAGTTTCCTTAAGTGTTTCCTGAGGATCTGCCTAGAGTCTTTCCTAATAGGAACATTGACTTTGGGATTGATGTTCTTCTCTATACCCAGCCTATCTCAATTCCACCTTATAGGATGGCCCCTACTGAGTTGAAAGAGCAATTGAAAGATTTATTAGAGAAGAGTTTCATAAGGCCAAGTGTTTCTCCTTAGGGTGCCTCTGTCCTATTCGTGCAAAAGAAAGATGGGTCTCTCGGAATGTGTATTAACTACAGACAACTGAACAAGGTCACAATAAAGAATAAATATCCTCTCCCAAGGATAGATGATTTGTTTGACTAACTTCAGGGTGTCTCTTGTTTCTCAAAGATGGACCTCCGATCTGGCTACCATCAATTGAAAGTGAGGGAATGTGATATTCCAAAGACAACCTTTAGAACTAGGTATGGTCATTTTGAGTTCTTGGTTATGTTTTTTGGATTGATGAATACACCTGCAGCCTTCATGGATTTGATGAATAGGATATTCAGACAATACCTTGATATGTTTTTGATTGTGTTCATCGATGACATTTTGGTATATTCAAGAGATGAGGAGGAGCATGCTAATCACTTTAGAGTTGTCTTCCAAATACTTAAGGACCATGAGTTGTGTGAAAAATTCACAAAATGTGAGTTATGGCTTAAGTCGGTGGCTTTCCTAAGCCATGTTATCTCTGGTGATGGTATTCTAGTGGATGCCCAAAAGATTGAAGTGGTTAAGAACTGGCCCAGATCGACCTCTCCGACTAATATAAAAAGTTTCTTGGGGTTAGTAGGCTACTACCACCATTTTGTTGATGGATTTTCTTCCTTATCCGCACCATTCACTAAATTGACTCAGCAAAAGGTCAAGTTTCAGTGGTCCAACGATTGTGAGAAGAACTTCCAAGAGTTGATGACAAGATTGACTACTGCACCAGTTTTAACCTTGCCCGATGGGACAGAGGACTTTGTAATCTATTGCGATGCTTCAAGAGTTGGATTGGGATGTGTGCTGATATAGAGAGGAAAAGTGATAGTCTATGCTTCCAAACAACTTAAGTTTCATGATAAGAACTATCCGACCCATGATCTTGAGTTGGCAGCGCTGGTGTTTTCACTTAAAATCTGGTGCCATTACTTGTACGTTGTGCGTGTAGATGTGTTCACTGACCACAAAAGCTTGCAGTATGTCTTCAGTCAGAAAGAGCTCAACCTGCGACAGAGGAGATGGTTGGAGTTGCTCAAGGATTATGACATGAGCATTCTCTACCATCCAAGTAAAGCTAACATCATTGTTGATGCTCTTATCTGGTTGTCAATGGGTAGCACAACCCATGTTTAGGAAGGAAAGAGGGAACTAGCTAAAGAAGTGCATCGATTAGCTCAATTGGGAGTCCAACTTAAGGAAAATGATGAAGGAGGATTTAATGTTCAGAACGAGTCTGCTTCATCCTTAGTTGCGGAGGTGAAAGAAAAGCAAGACCAAGATCCTATAATACTTCAATTGAAGGAGGCTTTCCACAAATAGAAAGTAATGGTCTTCTTCAAAGGAGGAGATGGAGTGTTGAGATACTAGAGAAGATTGCGCATCCCAAATATTGATGGTATTCCAGAAAGAATTATGGCGGAAGCCATAGCTTTAGATATTCCATTCATACTAGCTCTACCAAGATGTATCACAACTTGAGAGAAGTCTATTGGTGGAGTGTAATGAAGTGGGATACTGCTGAGTTCGTTTCAAAGTGCCTGAATTGCCAGCAAATGAAAGTTGTGCATCAAAGACCTGTGGATTGGCTCAGAACTTTGAGATTCCTGATTGAAAGTGGGAGATGATCAATATGGACTTCATTACTAGCCTACCGAGTTCTCGAACACAATATGATTCAATTTGGGTGATTCTGGATAGGATGACCAAATCGGCTCAATTTCTTAGCAGTTAGGACAACCAACACTACAGAGGAGTATGCAAGTTGTACATCTAAGAGATTGTGAGGTTACATGGGGTTCCCTTGTCTATTATCTTAGACAAAGGATCTCAATTTACCTCCCAATTTCGGAGATCTTTCTAGAAAGGATTGGATACGAGAGTGAATCTGATCATAACCTTTCATCCATAGATAGATGATCAAGTAGAGCATACAATTTAGATGTTAAAAGATATGTTGACAGCCCGTGTTCTCGATTTCAAGAGAAATTGGGATGATCACCTTCCATTGATTGAATTCGCATATAACAGTAGTTATCAGAAGAGCATTCCATTGGCTTTGTATGAAGCTTTGTATGGGAGGAGATGTAGATCACTAATTGGGTGGTTCAAAATTGGAGAAGTTGAGTTGATTGGACCTAATCTTGTTTACCAATCAATGGAGAAGATTAAGGTCATTAAAGATAGGTTGAATACTGGACAAAGTCGCCAGAAATCCTATATTGATATGAGGAGGAGAGACTTAGAGTTCGAGGTGAATGATTAGGTATACTTGAAAGTGTCACCTATGAAGGGTGTCATGAGATTCGGGAAGAAGGGGAAATTGATTCCTTCTTAGATTGGACCTTGTCAGATTGTAAAGAGGATTGGGAAGGTTGCTTATGAGCTAGAGTTGCCTTCCAAGTTAGACGGTATTCATCCAGTGTTCCATGTTTCGATGTTGAAGAAGTGCTTGGGAGATCCTGCCTTGGTGATCCCTATTGAGAGTATTGGAGTGAAGGATAGTTTATCCTACGAAGAGATTCTAGTCAAAATCTTTAATCGTCAGATTCGTAAGTTGACCAAAAAGATAGCCTCAGTAAAAGTCCTATGGAGAAATCAATTCATTGAGGAAGCCACATGGAAAACTGAGGAAGAGATGAAAGCAAAATATCTGCACCTATTCTTGCCTAGTGATAAGAGTGATGAAGGTAACTTTCTTACCCTTAACTAAACTGATTGTCTATTCTTGAGTTGATTGTCTATTCTTAAGTCCAAATAGAGTTGATTGATGATTCGGAAGGAGTCGAGCTTCAGATTGATAAATGTGAATATTGAGGTGAGTTTTGAGTCTATTTGTGCCTTGATATCCACCTTTCCTCATCATTAAAGGACGAATGATCCCAAGGGGGAGATGATGTAACACGTGATAAAATTACTGAAATATCCCTAGAGTAGAGATGTGCGCATAAGATATCTTTCCATGCTCCGTTTTCAAATTTGAGACCGGCTATGCAATCAATATGAAAAATTGAGTGGGAAATGGTCTCTGTCAATTTCTAGAACGACCAGATCAAAAGATAATTTTTCAGACCACAAACGAAAAACAATGACAATGCGCAATAGAGGTGTGTCGTGCTCCTGTAGTGGACTTGCACTTTTTTTTTCAAATTTTTTCGATGGGATTGGAAAACTCATTCAAATTTTTTTGAAAAAAAATATATAGGTGTACACCTAGTCCGAGTAGCGAACTGGGATATTCCAAATTTAAAATTTTCTGTGTTTAATTATGAGGTGCATTCCGGACAATTTCCAATCCCTCTTAAACTCAATACACGATCAAATAGGTCATTTTGAGTATAACAAGGGTCCAAAACCCTATTCTAAGTCATTTTTAAGTCATTGAAAATTTAGGGCTTGAGAGCAAAGAAGAGAGAAGTGTAGATTGGAGAATTCGAAGGTCAATTCTTGAACTTGATTGTTGATAGCTTCATCCTAAGTAAGTAAGCTAAACTAAAAGCATGAAATTGTTCTCTCATGTGCCCATAGATGGTCATAGATGAGTTTAAAGTCCAATGAGTCTACATATATGATTCTTGAATGATTTCGAGAAGATTTTCTTGAAAATTATATTACTTACATATATTTTCATATGTTGATGATCATCATAAACGTGGTTTCTTGAATTGATTCCTTTTCATGAGATATTGCACAATCTTACGTGATAAGTTTGAAAGCATGCATGAATGAACCTAGGGGTTGAGTCTAGAGTCTAGATTTGAGGATGTCGATTATGATTATGATATGAGAATGATGATAGGTCGATAGTACTTGATGGTCCATGAGTGTTCCCAAATGAACTCTAATGATTTGCCTATTTGGTTGTTTCTTAAAGATTGTTCTAAGCCTTGGGCTATGGATTAAGATGTTGATTTATAAGATGATGAGAGTCCCTATGAGATTGATTGAATAATGAATGCCTTCACGATGCTAACTTGAGATGAGATGATTGAGATGGTTTGATTGGATTGATTGTCTTATGTACATTAAATCTTGGGAGGAGTATTGAGCACCTAAAGAGTAAGAGTTAATTCAACTCGCACTCGTCAAGCTACTTAGTCAAGCGTAGGTGAGGATTAAGACCATCACATTACATAATGTTGAGGTTCCCTCTTGATAGAGTCCTTGAAACAATAGAGGACTTGTTTGATTTGTTGGAGTCCCTGGTGGATTCGATTCGTTCCTTACCTGGCAAGTATGAAATGGATGTAGGGACAACAAAGACTTGTTATACAATCACTGACTCATATGTGATTGTTGTCGGATAAAAGAAACTACCAGAAAGTTCCTACCTCGAGTACTCTGAGTCGAGATGATATGAATGAGTTGAGTTGAGTTCTTTTGAGATGAGTCTGATTTGATTGATGAGGTTTGATGCGTTGATGGGTCACTTATCTACTCTTTATTCTTTCTTTAGATAGACATTTGGGTATTATGCTGATGAAGACTGCCCCTGCTTCCTTTGAGTAGCCGGGTTGAGCGACAGCACTTACAGCGAGTAAGAGGTTTCGTTTGGTATCTCTTCAGCAATTCTTCAAAATATATTATCCTCAATGCACTAATTGACGTATGGGCTATCAAATATTCTATGACCTATCTGGTAACATGTGGTTTCAACTTCTGAAAATTGGCCTTTCACTGCATCCAACCTATGAAATCTATCTACGGCTCGTGGAATGAACCATAGCCCATAGAAGGTCTCGTGAAACCTCAAACATTTTGCCCAAAAACATTCCGACTCCTACAGTCCTGTAAAAATCAACATAAAAACACATCAAACCTACTAATGTCGCTTTGAGAACACATAAAATTCTAAGTTTGAAGTATCAAAAGTGTCATATTTGGCGGCACATCACCTACTGCTCAACCAACTCCCACTTTAAAGGATGACTTTAGGGGAGACATCGCTATGGTTACCCAGCTAATGGCCTTCCAGAGGTGCTAATCGAGATTCACAAACTCCTAGCTCCAGTTCCTAGGAGCCAACAATTGCAGCAAGACTTAGGGATTTTCTAAGGATGAACCCACTAGTCTTCATAGGGTCTAAGGTTAAGGAAGACCCCCAAAATTTCATTGATGAGATGTGAAAATTTATGAAAGCCATGCCCATGACTGAGATTGAGGGAGTTGAACTTGCTTCTTATCAGCTTAAGAATGTGGCGATGTTTGGTACAACTAATGACTAGGGTGCGAATGTTGAGCCTGCCATATGGGATGAATTTGAGAATGCCTTATCATTTCTTTCCCCTGGTGTTGAGGGAGGCGAAGATTGAGGAGTTCATGAACTTGAAATAGGAAGGGCTGACTGTAAAAGAATATGGAATCAAGTTCATTCAGCTATCCAGGTCTGCTCTAGAGACGGTCCATAACATAATGCCTAGAATGAGGAAGTTCATATCTGGCTTGGGCAAACATGTGAGGAAAGAGTACAAAATGACATTGCTAATTCCAGTCATGGACATCTCTAGGCTTATTGTCTATCCACAAAAACTAAGGAGAATAAGGAGAGGGATAGGGAAGAGAACATGAGTAAGAGGGCCAAATTAGTAGGGCCTGAGCTTAACCAGCATAAGCAGAGTTAGGGGGACAAGTCCTATTTTCAAAAAAGGTCTTTAAGTTATGCACCATCCTCAGCGAGTGCACCAGCCCCAAGTAACAGGTATGATCAAAAGTCCCAGGGTTAGCAAAATTTTAGAGCAGAAGGTTCTCAATCTTAGGCCAGTGTGACCTTCGGTTCGAAGGGGAAGCCATCTTACAAAAAGTGTGGAAGATGCATTTGAGAGAGTGTAGAGAGGGAGAGGGGAATTGTTGCTATAAGTGTGGCCAGATGGGTCACTTCTAGAAGGAATGTTCAATGTAGGGAAATAAGTCTTGGTCTTCTACTATAGCACCGCCAGTTAGAGGTAATTAGAGTGGCCCTAAATCAAGTACAAACATAGGAACAAACCATGTATATCCAATGGGTAACTGACAGGATTAGGAGGTTGCACCAGATGTTGTCATGAGTATGCTTTGAGTAGTTACCTTTGACTATTATGCATTGCTTGATCTGATGCCACTTTGTCTTTTGTGACTCCTTATATGGTTAGTATATTTGAGATTCTTCCCGAGTGTTTCTTAAACCTTTTGTCGTTTCCACTCTTGTTGGTGAGCCCATCATAGCTGAAAAGGTCTATAAAGGTTGTGTAGTATCTGTCCATTATAGGGATACCTTGGATGACTTGATAGAGTTAAAGATGATTGACTTTGATGTGAGCCTTGGCATGGATTGCTTTCATGTCTTCTATGCCTTCATCGATTGTAGAACCCAGATTGTCAAATTCCAATTTCCAAAAGAACCTATTTTGGAAGGGTAGCTCTGACGCACCTAAGGGTTAGATTTATTTCCTACCTTAGGGACAAAAAGCTTATCTCTAAAGGGTGTATCTATCACTTTGGGCAAGAAGGCTGATGATGCAGAGTCCCCAACCTTTAAGTCAGTTCCAATTATCAATGAGTTTCCTGATGACTTGCATGGAGTCCCTCCCGATAAGGAGATTGATTTTGGGATAGATGTCCTTACAGATACACAACCTAATTCTATTCTTCCATATAAAATGGATCCCACTGAGTAAAAGGAACATAAGGAGTAGTTGAAAGATCTCTTAGATAAGGGATTCATTTAGGCCGAGTGTCTCTCCATAGGGTGCTCTTATCCTTTTCATACGAAAGAAAGATGGTTCTCTCAAAATATGTATAGATTATTGTCAGTTGAATAATGTGACTGTCAAGAATAAGTATCCCCTTCAAAGGATAGACAATTTGTTTGACCAACTTCAGGTTTCCACTATTTTCTCAAAGATAGACCTTAGATCAGGCTATCACAAGTTGAAAGTGAGGGAATATGACATCCCAAAGATGGCCTTTCGAACTCGATATGGTCACTTTGAATTTCTAGTAATGTCCTTTGGTTTGACCAGTGCTCCTACCATTTTCATGGATTTGATATGCAAAGTATTCAGACAGTACCTTGACATGTTCATGATAGTATTTATTGATGACATATTGGTGTACTCCAGAGATGAGGAAGAGATGTCGATCACCTTCGAATTATTCTTCAGACTCTCAAGGATAGGGAGTTATATGCCAAGTTTTCAAAATACAAGTTCTGGATTAAATCTGTGGCATTCTTAGGCCATATGGTCTCGGGTAATGATACTCGAGTGGACATGCAGAATATCGAGGCAGTTAAGAACTAGGCTAGAGGCACCTCTCCAACTGACATAAGAAGTTTTATCTGTTTGGATGACTATTACCATAGATTTATTGAAGGATTCTCTTTCATATCCTCACCATTGACTAATCTGACTCAGAAAAAAGCTAAGTTTCACTGGTCCGATAAGTATGAGAAGAACTTTCAAGAATTAAAAACTAGATTGAAGATCACACCAGTATTAAATCTACCTAAGAGAACTGATGATTTTGTGATCTACTGTGATGCTTCTAGAGTGTGATTAAGATGCATTTTGATGCAGAAAGATAAGGTTATTGCTTAAGCTTCTAGGCAACTTAAGAACTAGAGAGGAACAGTCCAACTGCTAAATATTACAAAAATAGACAATAACATTGATACAGTGACGCTTACCAAATCCTCTGAGGGATGAAAATAATTCATAAGTCTCAATTTTAATATTATTGTCGCTGCCAACCATCAAAGGATTCTTGAAGATGACACTTTCTCATTAAACTCTTTAAATTGTTTTCGAATGTAGGGAATGACTTCAAATGACTAAGCCTAAATGAAGCGACATCATAAATAATCTTAAAGATAATAAATAAATATAAATAATATTAGTAATAAAAAGATAATAAATAAAAGTTACCATGAAAGCCCACGAAAAGTCATAAAGATTGTGGAACTTAGCAGTTGAAGTTGCAACCTTCCTTAAATATTTCATTGTGATAGAATAGTTTTCTCGAGCGTAATGGTGCACAAAATGTTTTTCAGCCAGCTAAAAGCTTAAATCAAGAATCACAAGCATTTGTCCCTGTATCTTTACCAAGAATAATAGCATGCACAAAAAATACTAAGCATAATGATTTTTTACACTTTTTTTTAACTTCGTCAGAACGCAAAAGCTTAAGCATCTCCTTTCATTTACAGTGCTCTTTTGCATCGCATCAACAATTCATTTATATCTCTTGTCTACCTTAGTAAACTTGGTGACATAAGGATATAGTACATGACAATTTAAATCAGTTACAATGACAAACTCTTTTAGGTCAAAACAGACAGACATGCTGCAATAATTTATCCAAAACTTACTTTTTTCACTTTTAATTCAGAGCCAAATAAGTTGATTGTAATGACTCGACCTAGGGCGTAGTCGTCACACAACGAATGAGACGCTCGTGGGCACCTCATCCAAGCCATCTTACATATCAAGCATTCATAGGCATAAAAACTCATGAATTTTGCGAAAGCAAATGGGAAAGGGACTAAGGGATATCATTTGGAATAAAAGCAATATTTTAAACATACATAGTGTTAATAAACATGCCAACTAGACGACGGATAAATAGAACTGATATGATCGATTTCTATCAAATAGAAAAGATTCTAAACATTAACAACATAGAAAATAAAAGCCTCTAAAGGCCAACATATACATCAAGTCTAAAATACATAACAAGAAGGAAAATTGTGGAGTCTCAAACTAAGGGCTCACCATAATAACACTAGTCTTGAACGTCAGAAGAACTAGCCACAAGTTGGGGAAGGAGCACCTATCCCTAAATGGTTAAATCATGTAGGAAAAATATGTGTCAGTACTTTTGGAATGTACTAAGTATGTGAGATATAATACACACATGGAATTGTAATGCCATCATTCATAAGTAAAGACTTACATGTATGGAACGGTAGAGGTATATCAACATGAGCTTAAGCATGCAAAAGGAATAACATTTAATATGAGCAAGAGTAATACATAAGAACTCAACACATGTGATGGAACAAAGACATGTATGATAAACGTTCATAGCCGACATATAAGACCATGTGAGCTACTACATAGAATTCAACATAAACCCCTAAGTTGGCACGGGGAGACCACTTTCCAGGTGGAACTTCGTCACTTTACATGCATCATGATATATTATAATTGACCTATGTGGATCCACTAGACTAGCCTACAAGGACCCCTATGGTGGCACATAGTTAATGAGGCAAAGAGTTGCTTCTAGGGTTCCCTTACAGAACCCCACCTCAATTTCTCATTTGGTACTAAGATATCCCACAAAAGCTTTAAAACATATACTTAGTCAAATCATGACACTTAGAATCATAAGTAGTAATCTCAAGAGTAGCTCAAACTTAAGGTACCACCAAATGAGAACTGTACTTTCATCTTGGGGTCCATCATAAACATCATTTAGGGCATTGTCAACACGCTTATATCTTTGACAAATCATAGCTTTAAAACCTTTCTTTGATGTCCTAGTCTTTAGCTTATATCATGTAAAACTTGACTTGAAATTAAGTGGGCTTAGTCATAGATTGAAAAATTCATAAATTATATGTGACATGCATGAACATAGGAAAATCATGCTTATTCAAAACATTTCAACTTCATCATTCAAACCCACATCATAGGAGTCATCACTATCAGCTTAAAACCCATGAAAATACTTGATAGAACATCATATGGTAACATTGAAAAAATGTAGTAACATTAAGCATGCATGGTAGAATTTAAGAAACTTAAAGATAAGGTAAAAGTTCTTATGTTGGACTTTGTGTGTGGAAGGGGACTCACATACCTTGGTAAGCCTATAAAGAAGGAACTTGTTGTTATAGAAGAGACCCTTTAAACCTAGCCTTCTTTGCCTTGTTGTTGGAGAGGATATTTACCTTAGAGAATTTGTGAAAGTGGAAAAATGAGAAAGAAATAGGTTTCTAAGGCTTTAAGGTCTGATTAGGAGCCTAAAAAATCACCTAAACGACGTAGTTTAAATTTAGGATTGGCAGAAAGGACAAAATTATCCTTCATTAAAACTATCGGACACCATCCAC
The DNA here is from genome assembly GCA_026153255.1 of Solanum medicagineum. Classification (NCBI taxonomy): domain Eukaryota; kingdom Viridiplantae; phylum Streptophyta; class Magnoliopsida; order Solanales; family Solanaceae; genus Solanum; species Solanum medicagineum. The sequence continues at coordinate 9,158,203 of JAPFFP010000088.1, forward strand.
ATACCCCGATTATGAGCCATGAATGAAACCATGAGTCGTGGTTCTTGTCGTACTATTCTCTTTTTCTAATCTTCAGAAACTGGTTACCAAACTCTAACCATGAAACCCCTATCTATAGACCGTTCTTCAATCCATGGGTTGTGGATGGCCTCATGAAATCCTTTCACACTTAGCGAAAAAATTCACTTTTCTGGACTCCCATCTTTGAACCTTGATTACTAGTCATGCATAAGACTATGGTTCGTCCTATTAATCATGGTTTTCCTTTCAGAAACTTCAAATTTCCTTCATGCCTGGAACTCACACTTACGACCCTTTCTACGATCTGTAATCACTTCTACGGGTTGTTTGTGCCCTTATGAACCACTTTATACTTGGAAACTTTTTTTTAACTTTCTAAGGTTCCTACCAACGAGCCATAGATTTGACTTCATGGACTGATCCTAGTCTTTTCTAATCCAACTTTTCTGCACTTTCTAGGCTCCCAACTTGGGGATCGTTACGATGATATACCAACTTCATTTTAAATCGAGGATGAGTACTTTCATCTAAATCTAGATATTCTTAAAACATGTAAAGCTAGAAAATATTTTTCAAAATTTTATTCCTTTAATATTTTTTAAAAATCAGTAAATGATTCTTCAACGTCTAATCTTACCCCAAGGTGACCAGTCAAACCTATATGAATATTCATAGGTTCTCCAAACCATAAGATGAATACCTGATAGCCATAATAGAAAGATCGACGATACAAGAACTGGCAGCTGAAAAACTGGCTATGGAAGGACTTGTGGCTGAAGGGCTGACCAGTGGAGACTTTGGTACAGATATATCATGATGCCTTTTGATCTAACCTCATTCTCTCTATCCTTGTCTAGTGAAGAATGGTTAGCAGTTTCAGAATTATTTATATTTTTGAGAGAATTATTTTTTTCTAGATTCTTTTTATTTTTTTAGACTGCTCCAAAATACTCATCTGATTGCCTATGACTTGATGTTGCCTCCGTGTGAGCTAGGGATGATAATGAAGCGGGGCGGGGTGGTTATGGGGCGAGTTTAGAGTTATGCGGGGCAAGGTATATTTACAGTTATGTGAGACGGGGTAGGTGCGGGGTGAGTTGAAGTAACTATTTTAAAACTAATATGAGGAGAGGCGGGTTAAGGGTTTAAAGAACTAAATAGGAATTATAAGAAAATCAAATCTTTGTAATTAGTAAAAACCAAAGATATAAATAAACTTTTTATATTAAACATTGGCTTTAATTTTATTTTTTTCAAAATTTAAACTAGACATATCCGGTAAATTGTTAGTTGTTGAAATGTTAATTAGAATCTTTATATTAACTATTAAGAAACAATTGTTGAAATGTCAACTAAAATAGTTAATTAGTTATAAAGATGTTAATTAGCAAAAAATTAAAAAAATACGAATTTTATTTTATCATATAAAATTCAATCAAAAAAATAAAAGAACATAAAAATTTAAGCAGGGCGAGTCTATGCGGGGCGGGTTGAAAATGAAAAAAATCATAATGCGGGGCGGGGTGAGATAGTTTAAAAAATTTATGAGTTAAGCTCAACCCGCCCTGCTTCGCCTTGCCCCATTGGCATCCCTAGTCTCAGCGACGACATGCTTAGCAAGATTTGTCAATTGTGTTTCATCTGTGTCCTCGGTTTGTCATTCTTCAACTTCTTTTTGTGTACTAATTGCGAACTTCTATTAGGAACATCAACTCTAATATTTTTTCTTTTACTTTGAGTCATTCAATATAAACTTCTGTGACTAAATAGAAATAATCTATTAGTTTGATCAATCATTCTAAATAAAGAGAAAAGTAAAACAATTGTTGAAGTTGATGAAGCAACTATTGCAGCAAATGTTGAAATTGATATAAGAATTCTAGCAGTTGTATCTATACTTAAACAATTATTATTCATACTTCAACAACTATTGCTATAGATTTAGAAATAACAGACTTGATATCAAACTTGAACAACTTTTTCATCTATTTACAACAGATTCTGATATTATTGCTACAAATGCACAATTTTTAAGCTCGATATAAAAATAACAATCAAGAATATCCCTACATGAACAACATATTTTCTTTTCTAACAAAAAGTACAACAACAATCAAGAACTACATCACTATGTGAACATCACAGAAAGATTATGTTTTTATTCTTCTTCTTTTTTAATTTTCAAGTGCCAAATGAAACAACTTTTTACAAAGGAGCTGCTATAGAAACTTCAACAATTGCTTCACTAACTATTTTAGAAAGTTTAGTAGTTGTAGTACGTACCTCAGCAAAAATTGTAAATACTTTAATAACGGAGGAACCAACCATCAATATCAATATTTTTTTCTCACAAAGAGTAGAACAACAAAAATCAAATAACAACAACACCTATATTCGAAAATCTCCAAAGAGTACAACAATCAAAGAACACCAACAAGAACAACTCAAGTACATATTTATTACATGCAATAACAAAATTTATGAGATACATATACTTTTTCATCTTCTTTAACCTAAATAATCATTTTTACAAAAAAATTAAAAAAGAATTAAAACTCTAACTGAGAAAAATAATTAAGTCTTCAAATTTAAAAAATGTTCTAATCCTATTAGTGAGAGGAACAAGACTACGAAGATGATGGTGAAGGCAATGAGGATGAGGATGAGAATGACGATGACGAGGATGAACACAATAAAAAGAAAAAGAAGAAGAAGATAAAGAACTGTTCTTCGGCATACTCTTCTGCGAGGAAAAAGATGAAAATTCATTTTGGAAGAAAAAAAGGAAAAGGAAAAGTAAAACAACAATTAAAAAATATAATATTTTTATAAAAAGTTATAAAAGTCTTCTTTCAAAAAAGAAAAAGTTTCAAAATTTTTAAAAAACTATACTTTACTCCCTAATTAACTTAATCCTACTTAATGATAACTTTTGACATCATCTTTTTTTCAATTAGGGACACCTTGTACTCATTTTTCACAGGTAAGTAGGTTGTCCCTATTAATCCGAGCTCAACATCAGTCCTTGTGCTTGTGTGATTAGAGGTGGTGAATTGAAGTGTCAAGAGGGTTTTGAATTGTATAGTGAGAAATCAATGGGGGATTTACCAATAGTTCGATTTGAGGAGAAAATCGTAGAGACAGTGGAGCAAAACCCTATAGTTGTAGTTATTGGGGAAACTGGTTCTGGTAAAAGTACACAACTTCCACAAATACTTTATAGAAGGGGTTATGCTAATTCTGGAATCATCGCTGTTACACAGCCTCGCCGTGTTGCTGCTGTTTCTGTTTCTAGGTAATATAATACATATAAACTTCAAAAACTCCTACGTTACAACAACATTTATAGTTTTTCTTTTCAAGGACAGACGGGTTGCACAGGAGCAAAATGTTCGAATTGGAGAGGAAGTCGGTTATGCCATAAGATTTGAAGATAGAACTTCGGAAAAAACACGTATCAAGTATTTTTGTGGTTCTGCCTTTTTCATACTTTCTATTGATTTTATTTCACACACTTAACTGGAAGATTATTCAATTGCAGATATCTTACTGATGGAGTGCTCCTTCGTGAGAGTCTTTTTGATCCCGAGCTGAATCAGTATTCCGTCATCATATTGGATGAAGCACATGAGAGGAGTTTGAATACGTTAGATTGCCCTTCTATGGGTTCATTTCATTTTGACATCTTAGACAGTAGTTGACTCTTTTAAGTTATGGAATATCAATCACAGGGATATATTGCTAGGTCTGATGAAAAGATTAATCAAACGCCGTCACTCAAACTTGAAAGTCTTGATCACATCAGCAACTCTCGACGGTCAAAAGGTATCTAGGTTCTTCTCTGGCTGCCCCGTCCTTACTGTACCAGGAGAATTGTTTCCCGTGGAAATAGTACACATCTCAGAGCTTCCTAAAAGCTATGTTGAGGCTTCTCTGAGAAAAGCTATTGGTATGAAAACAATGACATCTTCGGTTTGTTTTATAAGTTTGAATCTTGATTTTATTCTTTCATTTCTTTCTTGTCATGTTTACCTTTCCTTTTCAGTGTAAAATTTCTTGCCCTCCTGAATTTGGCCTGATAATTCATTTTGGTGCACAGATATTCACGTACGGGAGCCAGAAGGGGACATTTTAATATTTTTGACAGGGCAGGTGAGTTTTTATAGATGTATTTCCTGTCTCACTCTCTTTATGTATATTGCAATCCTTCTGTATCTCCCACTAAAAAGTAAATGGTCGAAGATGTAAATCACTATTACCTGGAAACTGAAATTGAGAATCTTACTTAGGATGACATAGAGAAGTTGGTACTGAAGTTGGAGGACAGAGTTCAAAGTTTAGAAGAAGGTTCTTGTATGGATGCCCTAATCCTTCCTCTTCATGGATCCTTGCCACCTGAGATGCAGGCAAGTTGTTTTCCTTCTTAATCTCCTTTTCTTGACATTTTGTGTTAGGTTGGGGAGCCTGATATAATATTTAATGTACTGTTAAATATTTGTCAACCACGCGGGTCAAGCTCCGCGGTGAGCTTGCCAGGGGTGTGGGGGCCGGAGCCCCCACCCATAGGCGGGGTTCGGGGCGGAGCCTCGACCCACAATGAAGGTTGTATGTTCATTCTCCATGTAAAAATATTCTGTATTCATTTATATATA
>JAPFFP010000088.1:9191446-9203045 GCA_026153255.1 Solanum medicagineum
AACTGATATATAAGTCCATATGAGCTACTATTCAGAATCGAACAAACCCCCTACATTGTCATGGAGAGTCCACTTCCCGGGTTGAAGCCCGTGAACTTATACATCCATAACTTAGTTTAAGTTTTCTATTTTTGATCTACTAGCCTTATCCTACAAAGGCTCTTATGGTGGCACATAGTTAATGGGATAAGATGTTGCTTCTACATTTCCTTAGTGAATTCCACGTCAATTTCTCATTCGATGTTAAGTCAATTCCACGGAATACTTTAAAAACATTAACAAAGTTATGCTAACTTTTAGAATCATAATTAGCATCATATAGGAGTACTTTATTAACTTGGAAGCCACTCAAGTGATGATTGTCCTTTCACTTTGAGGGTCCATCTTAATCATCATTATGGGCTTTGTAACATGCTTACATTTTTTATAACATTCAAAACTTTCATAATATACATTTAGCCCTCATCATCAACATCATATAGAAATTCATCATAAACTTAATGGGCTCATGCAATGTACTTTAAGACATGTGAATCAAGAGTATTAAGTAATATCATGGTGAAATACATTGATTTAAAACCAAGTATATAATTCTCACATCGTCGTTGGAAAATCGTAGGTTAAGAAATCATGTCATTCAATTTAAGAACAATAGGAATTCATAGTACATTGTCACAAATCATTATTAGAGTTGAAACAAATGAAAATAAATCGTTAAAACATCCTTTAAATCATTCTTATGGAACTCATAAGTTTTTCAAGAAGATAAAGAAAAGGCAAAATGAAAAGTTGATGGACTTTGTGGGTAAAAGGTACCCAGAAATGAACTCAGATACCTAGTTGAAGACCTGAAGAAAAGGCTTAAAGATTTAGGGAAGAAGTCCCTTGGAAACCCTAGCCTTTGTCTTGCCTTAGAAAATTTTGAGGAAATTTGAAGGGAGAGAATGAGAGTGAATGAGGGCTTTGAGAATGATAATGGGCAGTTTTAGGTCCCAAAATTTAGGCTTATGGTATGAGGGAAAAGATGAAAATTACATTTATTAAAACTATTGGACCACAGAGAACAACCTCTTTTTTGGATCGTAGAATGCACCACTGACTGTAATCATGGGATTTCATCCATTGAATTGTTGATCTTCAAAAACTCTTTCTTAACCCCAATCTATGACTTTTAAAATCATTTAGGGGTTATAGAACCCCTCCATAAAATAGTCCCACACTTAAGAAAATATTCCAAACTTAAGTGCCTATCTATGAGGCCATTCTACGGCTCATAAAGAAAGCTATAGGTTGTTCGTCATAGTTCTAGCTTTAGAAATCTAATTTTTCATCAACCTATGGCCTCAATCCATGAACACTATTTAAGGTCTGTAGTTCCATTATGGATCGTAAAGATCCCTCGTAGTCCATATTCATGCTTAGTCAATTTTCATCCTTCCTAGTCCCCTCCATGAGACATATTTACAACCCATGGATGAACCACGATCCATAAAAAAGGCTCGTACTTTGGTTTATGATATTTTCAGTTTCACTTCTTCTACACTTTTCGATTTTCTAACTTTTGGGTCCTTACACCATATGCCCATGATATACTTTAGGTTGTAAACCTTTTATGGGAGTATCACAATCATTGATTTTATACTAATATGATCAATCATCACAAAGCAACTCTGAACTCATTCTTTTAAAACAAATAATTTAATGTCAATGTTCTTTGAATTTGATGAACTCTGATTGTTCTTTGAATATAACTCAATAGATTTATTATCAAAATAAATTTGTAATGGTCTATCCATTACATTATCTATATTCCAATGAAGGAATTCCTTAGCTATATTCATGTTTTGACTCTTCATAGTACACAACAAATTCAACTTCCATGGTAGAATAGATTGTAATCATATAAAATTTATTAAATATAAATCTATATTACCTTAAAAGTATGAACCTAAAAACCCTCAATGATAAATTATGTAAATAAACTTCAAAAAGACCCTAACTAAAACCACTAAGCTATGGATCCCTTCCCCTAGCTGCGAATAGTTGCCACTTCTAATTCCCCCAACTTGTCTCGCCTCTGACTTACTACTACAACTTGGTCATCATCTACGTACTTATCAACAGATGCAGCATCTCCAAGCAGATGCAACTTTTGTATTTTTACCTATTTGTATCATCCAAACTTTTTCTCATTTAGAAATCGAACTTCTGTATCCAGAGAAAAGGTACACTTTGTTTCCTTGTCTTATCCAACATATTTTCTTTGTTTCGTATGCCTGCATCAGCACTATGCTATTCTTTTACATTCATGAGATGACTTCGCAACCAACCTTATTCCTCGTTCAGCATAACACACTCCAACAATGGAATTGGCTTTGACAATATTGCATGTCACCATTAACCATTTTAGGGTAAATCCTCTTTATTTTAATCTTATCCATTGTGACACATTACATCTGTCACGACACAAGCTTAGGGCCTAGACGTGACTAGTGAATGAGAAACCTGAAGGAACCCCAAAGAAGCATCATAGCATATCATCACACATCCTTTGTCGTGGAAGAAAGACACAACAGCATAAGAAACATAAACAAGGGGAATTAGGACTAAGGGAGCGAGAATCATATTTCAATATCTTTGATATCATACGAGAATCAAAGCTCAAGCATAATACATACTTTTGTCCAATAACACCTCTACCATATAACTTAGCAGTGGCCAAGACAAGCAACTGGGCTCACGCTCATAGTCAAGTATACCAAAAAGGAAAGATAGTCGTAGATACACAGCAAAAGAACATAGATATTACCCACGAACATGAGGAATCAACAACTAGCTTGATTAGATATCACTAGCCACGTGGAGGAGGATGACGACCAAATGTAGCTCTGGTCCCTACATAGTGATATCATGTAGGAACTAGAGCTATATTTGGTCATCCTCCTCCTCCGCGTAGCTAGTGATATAAAATCAAGCTAGTTAGTGAGTCCTCATGTTCGGGGGCGATATCTATGTTCTTTTGCTATGTATCTAAGACTATCTTTCCTTTTTGGTATACTTGACTATGAGAGTGAGCCCGGTTGCTTGTCTTGGCCCTCGCTAAGAATCTAAAATTTAGAGGTGTTGTTTGAGATGATATGTGTTATGCTATGAGGTTTGACTCTCTCTTGACTCTTGTTGTTATGATATGAATGATGTCCCTTAGCCCCAGTTATCCCTATTTTTACTTCTATGTTGCTAGTTTATTGCTTACTCGACCAAGGATGTGTAATGATGCGCTAAGAGGCTTGCTTAGGGTCCATTCGTGATCGCCTTGCGCCGTATCACATCTAGCCCCTAGGCTTGGATCGTGACACCATCCAATCAAAAGGTTGCGAAATTGAATACTAAATCAGTGCCAGGACAGCGGCCACACTTTCGCATCAAAGTTGTTGTTTCAGGGTGACTTAGTTGCTTAAGTAATGGTCCTCATTCTCTGCAATTCAATCTATTTATAAAAGTGTTATGGATTCTCCTACCAACAATCCACATCTACAAAAATGTAGAAGAAAACATTTGTTTCTTATTTTGTTTCTCTTGATCCTGATAGTGTTTTTGAAGAAGCCATTTTGCATGGCATAAAGTCTAATGAAATGAAGGGTCGGAACACATCACCTAGATGAAGGATCTGAACACATCACCTAGCAGGCGAGAACTACGACCATAATTTTAGCTCCTGTTTTGCTATGAGACTTACGGTGCTACTATTTCTCATCTGGGGTGTTAGTTGTACCAAAATCAACTGGGATTAAGTCATGATAGTGAGTGTAAACCCCCATCAATTGTTTTGTATGAGCCTTTTCTTTATTACAAATCTTTTTCTACTTTTGATGATATTGAATTGGGTTTAATACATATGTGTGGATCGAATACAAAATTTCACAAGGAAATCCCATCATGTTAGCAGAGTCGAGTGGAGAGGGATGCCAGAACAAAGTAAAAGTAGAAAAACTGAATGATCCTTTGAGTTTGACTGCTCTCTTGATTCCTTTAGACCAAGGAGTATTGAAAAATAATACGATCCAGAAATGTAAATCAATGTTATTCTTTTATGTTATATTAATTAAAATCTGATAGCATAGATGATAAATTCAAACATGGGAAATTAATATCAAAGGAAAAAGGTATAAAGGAGCCAAAAGCCTAACTCTATTTCTACTCAAGTCTCAAATAGGAAAGTTTCATTGGTTGCATCACACCCAGTGCCCCTATATGCTGTTTTTTCCATGGATTTGATGTTTTCCTTTCATATTTTCTATTTATCGTCTCGCTACTTTATGCTAAGAACACGTTGAAAGATAGTTTTCCCATTGCAGGCAATAACTTTTGCTGACTTCTTCCTGGTTGATATATTATAAAACTTCAATGCATAAGTTTCAAATTTGGAGCATTTAGTTTATAGAACGGTTCATCTAAAAGTTTCTACCATTGTATGGTTTGAAGCAGATTTTGTTTGTGGCAGTCACTCTATTGGAATTCCTATAGTTCTTGTATTGCATTATCTATCTTTTCTATTTCAACGTTTTCAGCAGTACAAGGATACTAGAGCTAAATTAGGTAAAATGGTATATGTGCACAATTCCACTTATATACTATGGCAAATATAGTATAGATACTGTTTTGCAGTTGTAGGTAACTCAATATGATGCTACCATGTGCAAACTACGTGCGATAACTCTAGTTTCATAAAATGATTGAAATTAAATTAATTACAAAATATATTAGTCCAAAATAAATATTGAGGATTCATATGATTGGGTTAATTATTTAGATCTAATAAAATAGAATTTTAATTAAAAGCCCAAATTTATTTATTTGAGCTATTAAAATGGCCCGCTTTAGTATCCCCAATATCATCTCATCCAAGAGGCCCACTTGATGTCACGTGTTGGATGATATGGCATACCAAGTCAAATAAAGAAACAAATATAATCATGTCATGTGTCAAAATGACTTGACATTCCTATCTCTATCAAAGGCCAATAAAAATGTGCCACATATAAAAGTCGTGTTCCCATTAATCAAATATTGTCATGTCACTTGAAAGGAAACCTATTCCCATCACTCTTTCTACACCGTATCACTTAAATCAAATTGACCAACAGAAAGCTTGATTCAATTGTAACTTCTCAATTCTAAATATATAGGGGTCCTCATAATTCAGAATTAACATACAAGAATTCTAATAAAAAGCTAGAGAGAGATCGTGGATCAAACGCTGCAGATTTCTCAACAAGCAAAGAGTTTAAAAATTCAAGAAATCAAGCATTCAAGTTCAAGAAATCATCAAGATCAAGAGAACTAATTCAAGACAAAGCCCAAAAACCCTTAGATTAAAGTACCAGTCTAGATCAAGTTCTAATTCAAGTCCATATCAATTTCATCAAATCCATAAATCAAGAGCAAGATTCAAGATCAAGCCTGAAAGCCCTAGAATTCAAGTACAAGTCAAGATAAAACCATCAAGTTTTACATGATTCAAGATTAGGCTAAAGAGCCCTTGAAATTATATTTGAAAAGGCAAATCAGAGGATTCATGGAAAATATAGAACTCAAATCATGAAATAAATACTATGATTGTTGTAATATTTTTCTTCCCTTGGTTATTATTTTCTCGACGTGAATTTTATTGTCATACAAATCCTTGCATGCCCAGTTGGATAATCACTACTTCTCATCGAAACGTTTCAAGCTCAAAGAATCTTGTAATGGCTTCTAATCTCCATATCAACTTCCTCTAAGGCTGCTGATCCAAGTTGTTCGTTGAAAGAGAGGAAGTCCTTGGTGTTACTTTCAGAAGTGTCAGAGCAGTTGCAGGAGGAAAGTTACCATGATAGGATAACAAACACTATTACGGTCATCCACAGAGACCCTTGATTTTGGATCTTCAACCCCAAAGGGAACAAGGAACTTAAAATGTTTCAGAAGGAGGAAGTAGTGTTGCTGAATGGATCAAGAAGACTTTAGCTTAACTTGAGTTCTCTGGTTCCAAGAACTCTACTGCAAAGAAAGACCATAACTGAACTAATGAGTCTTCTCCACGTGCATCGCATAATGTGAGCCCTTTGAAGATCAACATTCACGATAACCCATGCTACTCTTCAATGCCTCCAATTGTCATATAAGTAATGATAACTAATGCTTCATCCATGGAGGAAAAACTTACAAATCTGGCAAAGACGATTGAAAGATTTACCAAGCATCTACAACACCATGTGTATCGCATCGATAAGTTGATGGATTAGGATAAATGGCTTACTAGATAGGGAATCTATCCATGCACCTCAAAAGGGCATTAAAATTCAAGAAACTGAAAATCGTGTGAAGAAAAAACTGCTTATCAAAGAGATGCCAGTTTCTGCTAAAGGGATGATCCCTCTTGATCATTAAAAGAGTTCATTGAAGGTACTACCAAAGACAACTATGAAGTCTCTACCAAGTCTTTTGATATGTATGCCAAGCCTTACACTATGATGAGTAATAGCCTTAAAATGCCTGCTGCGTGTCAACCTCCAAAACTTCAACAGTTTGAGAGCAAAAGAAATCTGAAGCAACATGTTCACACATTGTGGATACATATAATAATGTTGGGACCAATAGAGACTATCTCATCAAGCAGTTCATCCCCAACTTGAAACGAAATGCCTTAGACTATTACATGGATCTGAACACTCATTCAATTGCTAGTTGGGAGCAACTAGAGCATGAGTTTCTTAGTCACTTCTAAAGCATAAGGCGCATGGTGATCATGGTAAAATTCATGAATACTTGAAAAAAGAAGGATAAACCAGTCATCGATTTTATAAATCAATGGAAGAACGTGAGCCTAAATTGAAAAGATGGACTTAGTGAAGCTTCTGCTGTTGAAATGTGCATCCAAGGAATGCACTAGGGCTTCTCTACATCTTACAAGGAATCAATCCAAAGTCCTTCGAAGATCTAGCTACTTGTAGTCATACCAAGGAGTCAAGCATTTCTTTTACAAGAAATGATATGATGTATGTCCATTATCCTCACAAAGCAAAGGATAAATAGGAACCCAAGAGATGGAGAAAATTTGTACCCAATAATGAAAACAAGGAATCCATGAATGTAAATGCATCACATGTGAAGTTCACTACAAAGGGAAGGAAGATGCAAACTGTGAAGAAAACTTTTCAAGGGAGTCCAAATCAGAACTTAGCTTTAAGGGAGATGCAAGAAAAAAAATACCCCTTTTTGGTTTCGGATGTCTCTCAAATATTTGATGAACTGGTTGAACAAAAGCTCATCGAGTTGTCAGAGATGAAATTGTATGATGAAGCTGGAAAGACTAATAGCCCAAACTATTACAAATATCATAGACTTTTGGGTCATCCTCTCGAAAAGTGTTTTGTCTTCAAGGACAAAGTCATGCAATTGGCTAGGGAAGAGAAGATTGTCCTTGATAATTGAATAGTAAGTTCTAAAAAAATCTCCATCACTTTTGGCTCACTTGACCCAGTCCAAGTTCATGAAAAGAATCATCTAACAAATCGACTAGAGGGAGGACAGTGAGGAGACCAAATAAGAAAAAGTTAGTCAAGGATCCAAAGAAAGCAAAGCTATGAATGGGTTCTCCTCTATTGCTTCTCCTATGACTAAGTTGACAAAAAAGAAGGCGAAATTTGTGTGGACCAATGAGTGTGAGAAGAGTTTCCAAACCTTGAAAGATAAGCTTGTCTCGGCTCCTATCTTGTCTCAACCACAAGCGATATAAGGGATTGTTCTGTATTGTGATGCCTCAAGAATTAGTTTGGGTCATGTTTTGATGCAAAATAGTTTAGTGATAGCATACGCCTCTAGACAACGTAAGGTGCATGAAAAAGACTATCCTACCCATGATCTTGAATTGGCGGCCGTGGTATTTGCTTTGAAAAATTGGCATCTTTAATTGTATGGGGTTCATATTGATGTGTTCATCGATGATAAGAGTCTCCAATATTTGTTCACCCAAAAAGATCTTAACTTGAGAGAAAGAAGGTGGTTAGAGCTCCTTAAAGATTATGATATGAGTGCGCATTATCACACCGATAAAGCTAATATTATGGTCGATGCTCTAAGTAGGGTGTCTATGGGTATCCTAGTACATGTTGATGATGGTAGCAAAGAGGTGGCTAGAGAGGTTCATCGGTTGACAAGATTGGGGGTTAGGTTGGAAGAAGTGGATAATGGTGGTGTAGTGGTTTTTGATGGTTCTGAGTCTTCAATGATTATGTAGGTAAAGTCAAAACAAGATCTTGACCCTGCCTTGCTAGAGTTGTAGGACTTGGTGAGAGAGGGTAAAGTGGAGGTTTTCTCCCAAGGGGGAGGTGGTACTCTTAGGTACCAAGGTAGATTATGTGTGCCTAGTGTTGATGACTTGAGAAAGAAAATTCTAGATGAGGCTCATAATTCTTCCTATTCTATCACCTTGGTTCTACAAATATGTATAGAGATTTGAGGGAGGTGTTTTAGTGGGGTGGTATGAAGAAAGTCATTGCCAAGTTCATATCTGAATGTCACAACTGCTAATAAGTAAAAGCAGAACATCAAAGGCCAGGTGGCGTAGCCCAAGACCTAGAGATTCCTACTTGGAAGTGGGAGGAAATTAATATGGATTTTGTCATTGGGTTGCCCAAGACTAGAATGTATTTTGAATCTATTTGGCTTATAGATGATAGAATGACAAAGTCCACTCATTTCCTATCGGTCAACACTACTTATGGTGCCAAAGATTATGCCAAATTGTATATTCATGAGTTGGTTAGATTGCATGTAGTTCCTTTGTATATCATATTGGATCGTGGTTGACAATTCACTTCTTACTTTTGGAGGTCTTTCGAAAGAGGTTTTAGTACCAAGGTTAAGCTTAGCACAATGTTTCACCTTCAAACGATGGCTAATCCGAAAGAAATATCCAAACCCTTGAAGATATGCTTAAAGCTTGTGTCTTGGAGTTTATGGGTAGTTGGGATGAGCATTTTCTGCTCATTGAGCTTGCTTTCAACAATAGTTATCATTCAAGCATTGGTATAGTTCCTTTTGAGGCTCTCTATGGTAGACCTTATAGATCCCAAGTTAGATGGATTGAGGTGGGGAAGAAGGCTTTGTTGGTACCGCATTTAGTCATTTATGCCTTGGAGAGGGTACGGTTAATAAGGGAGACACTGAAAATAGCCCAAAGGCAAGAAAAGTCCCATTCCAATGTGAGGAGAAGAGATCTTGAATTAAGGTTGGTGATTGGGTCAGTTTGAAAGTCTCACCCATAAAGGGCATGGTCCGGTTTCGCAAGAAGGGTAAATTGAGTCCAAGATTAAAGGGTCCCTATATATTGTTGAGAAGGATTAGTAAGGTGTCCTATGATTTGGAGTTGCCCAATGATATGAATATGGTTCATCCAATCTTTCATGTATCTATGTTGAGAAAGTGTGTGGGTGACCTAAGTGCTATTGTACCTTTTGATTTTGTGGGTGTGGTAGAAAACAATTTGACTTATGAAGAGGTTTCAGTATAAATCTTTGACAGACAAGTCAAGAGGTTGAGAAACAAAGATGTTGCTTCCGTCAAGGTTCTTTGGAGAAACCAACAAGTTGAATGTGTCATATGGAAAGCCGACGCGGACATGAGAAAGTGGTATCCATATCTATTCCACTCTACTCAATCCTGAGGTACTAATTCAAGTTCCCTTATATGATTGTAAGTCTTAAATCTCAGCCCTCATGTCATTGCATGCATTCATATTTATGTTGACAAGTTTATGGTTATTTTTCATATTCATGTTGAGATTTTTGAAAATTGATGTTTAAGTGTATTTGTTGCATTTATGTTGGGCTGAGATATTCATGATTACTTCTCTTATCTATGCTTCTTTGACATTTAGGGATGAATATTTCCAAGGGGGAGATATTGAAACGCCCCAAAAATGCCCGAAATGTGCGTCGGAAATGCCCATAATTGTAGTTTCCATATACCTCAAAATTCATGCGTGATATCAGAAATCCAACTTCATATTCATGATCATAGGGATAAATTAAGTGGAAGATGGATATAATCCCGATGTTAGAGCAACTATAGAGAAAAATAATTTTTCAAAAATTTCCTTATAAAGTGTCGATCCACACTCTGGTCGCGACGCACCAGTGGCCCGGATCAATGTTATTTTGTGCCTCAAAAACTGTTTCGGCCCAAGGGCCTTGGGGTCATGGCCTCATGTCCTCCTATTCGTAAAAACACCTATACTTCTCCATTTTTCAACTCTATAACATTCAAGACACATACAAAACTCTCTCTAACACTTAGCCAAATATTTCATCCAAATTCAAGTGTCCCAACTCATTTCTTGATCTCAAGAATTTCATACAAACTTCGAGTTCTCATTCAAATCTTCTTCAAGGAAATCCCCAAAGTTGAGGTATGTGGGTTTCAACCATTAGGTATTTTTACCGCTTGTGCCCAATCCTCCTTTTTATGTAAATTGCATGTTTTGAAGTTGGATTATCTATGAGTATCTCTTATTATAAATTTGACTATGAACTATGTTGGGGTTTCATGAAATGTAGACTATTTAAGCATATTTTGAGCTATGAATCTATGATCTACGATAAGATTTGATGAAGGGATTCAAGCTATATTGCATGAGGGTTTTACTATGTGTTGGTGGTTGATTTACCTTGAGTTTTTTCAAATGATTTCACTCTTGAATTGCATGATCTTTAACTAGCATTATATACCCACTAAGTGTTTGATAAAATGTCTTGTGAAGGATTCTTATGTTTTTGATGATCTATTGCATGGCTTGTGAGTCAAGTGACTTTATGATGATTAAGAGGGATGTATGTGTGTATTGAATACATGATCAGTATCTATAGTATTGCAGGCTAACCACACCTAGTTAGGGGTGACATGCCCAACCACCTTGTGAGGGGGTGACAGGCCTTGACCAACTTTTTGGGGGGTGACATGCCCATACTTCCTTGTTGAGGGGTATATACCTTAACCACCTCATCGAGTAGTGACATTCCCATACTACCACGTTGAGCATTATATACCTTCGCCACCTTGTCGGGGGGTGACATGCCCCATACTACCACATTGAGGGGTATACCTAAATCACCTTACAAGGGGGTGCCATTCCTTGGATTTCAATGGTCTATGATGATGGTCCCTTCCTACATATATAATATGTTCTATATAAGCATGTTTTATTTCAAGCATTGATCATGCATGCCATATTGTATAGTACATATCCGTTGCATGTACTTATGCATTTTGATTATGTTGACTATCATTTGTTGCATTGTGTCCTACATACTTAGTACATTCCAACGCACTAACACATGATCTATGCCTATATGATGTTACTATGTAGGAACCAGAGTACCTGATCATCCTCCACGTGGCTAGCTCGGTGCTTTGGAAGATAAGATTTTGGTGAGTCCTAAAGTTCGTGGACACTAGCTTTGCTACTCTTGCTTTTATTATCTCTTATATTGAACATTTGGTAATATGAGGGTGAGACCAGAAAGTGTCTTGGTCGCAGCTCAATCTATGCTAGAAGTGT
>JAPFFP010000088.1:9209624-9255466 GCA_026153255.1 Solanum medicagineum
GGGCGATATCTGATTCTTCAACATGCATGAATGAATTTTTCAGCTGCAGCACGTCCAAGAGTACTGTAATTAATAGTTACAATGTTATTGAAGTTATCCAATTGAAATATAGCTATGGTTAATTCACATGGCTGGTAAAATATGCCTCCTACTCTTTAAAATATAGCAAAGACCCTATATATATATAAAAAACTTGAAGGTCTTAGCATTTGATTGTGCCATCAACAAATCATACCTTAGGGTTAAATCATAATATAATATGTACTTTATAACTAATTTATATACCTAGAGGTAAAATTATAAGTATAGTAACTTTTAATAGGTTAATGGTTTACATATTGAGGAAATCGTGTAACCTGCTTTTGTAATGCTAAATCGTTAATTATAAAATTTTAATTCATTCATCGATTATTTATTTAATAATCTAATACCAATAAGTTAATAACTCAATTTTATGATTGATTTATCGGTTATGGATCAATTTTGAATAGCCCTAACTCAAATAAACATATTGTTTAAGCGTCGTGTGCTTCTAGCTTTTTAGTAGTGTTATTATCTTATTTAGTGAAACTCATTTTTTGTATCATTTGAACGTAGGAAATATATTTTTAAGAAGTTTTGTCGTTACTATTTCTAATGATTTATAATTTATTATTTTTTACCATAGAAATATAACAATTCAATTATATTAGATTAAAATAAAAATATTTTATTTGATATGATTGGATAAACCAAAAGAGAAAAAATTCAATTTATTTCAGTTGGAATGTAAAGAGAACACAAAATGTAACGGAAAAATAAGGTGCATATCCTTGCTTGTGCATATCTATGTAGCTTGCTTTAGTGAAAAAAGGGTAATGGGATTCAAACTCATTACAGACCGAAAAAAAATAGGCAGACACGTGTTAATCATCTCGTTTTAGATTAGTATGAGTAGAAGTTTATGTAGCGGTGAAGACAATAAATATCTGACGAATTAAAATTATTGTACAAAAATATATTTGACCTTTTCTTAGTTCAAAAACTACTACCTTTGTATAACAACTTTTCACCTAATTTAATGTTCTTCATTTACTCGAAAACAATTTTGTTCTTTAAATTGTCAAAAACATGGTTAGGTATTCCTCTATTTCATTGCTCCATTTTCTCTTCTGCATTTAAAAAAGATTACAAGTCAAACACATTACAATAAGGAGCAGCTTTTAATTTTACTTGCTACTACTATTAAATTGTTTAAATATATGTAACCGTCGAAATAGACAATAAAAGTCTTTGTCCCCAGCATACTCGATGCTTTTTCTGAGATGCAAAATAAATTTATATCAATAATCAAGTTAGAAATAGGGTATTTTTTTTTAAATTAAGTTAAATGAATTCGTAAGATAATAAATTGATGAATTATTTTTATTTTTATTGAAAATGAAAATAATTCAAAGTAAATTTAAAACATGTAATAAATGAAAAAGAAAATTTTTAATTAATTTATTTTAAACATTTAGAAAAAAGCGAATTAGTATTGACGATTGATGATAAATATAAAAAAGGTTGCATGTGAAAAGAATATAAAAGAGAGTGAAGTAGACTTGTAACCTTTCACCCACCTCTGGCATCAAACTTCGACAGATCTTTTAGGCTTTGGATCTCCCTTTACACATTAAAGTTTTCACCTTTGCTTTCTCTACAAACATACCGACAAGCTTGAGGTAACCAACAAGGATCTTAAGATTTCATTTGAGTTGTCTCCTCAAAGCGGCGCTGCTATCTGATGCTTCTTTAGATGTTACTATCCAACTCAATTTGCCTATGCTTTTTGCTGATTGGATGAGTGAATAGGAAGTTCATTCTTATTTTACACTGTACAAGGTTGTTGTTTTCTTGACTTTAAAGTTAGTTCTTTGTTTTTTCTGCAAATTGAAGCAATGGTTCTTGGTTTGAGGTCAAAGCACAAAAAGGGTGCTTCTGTTGAGGTGGAGTATGTTATTCAGGTAGATGAGATTAAGCCTTGGCCTCCATCACACTCCCTTAAGTCTGTTCAATCGGTGTTGCTTCAATGGGAAAATGATGGTCACACCTCTGGTTCTATTGTGTCTACTGCTGGGGATGGAAGCATTGAATTCAAAGAGGCTTTCAACCTTCCATTAACTTTGTGTAGAGAAAAGAAGGCCCATGATAAATTCCAGAAGAATTTCTTGGACTTCTATTTGTATGAGCTTCGTAAGGATAAGACAACCAGAAGCCAACTCTTGGGGACATCAGTAATAAATCTTGCAGATTTTGGACTGATTGAGGAGGTTGTATCCATTTACACTCCACTCAACTGCAAGAAGACTTCTAAGAACTCTGAGCAACCTGCTCTATTTGTTAGCATACATCCTACTGAGAGGGGCAGCTCAAGTTCATCCCAAGTTAGTGCATCCAGAGAAAGGGACGGACTTGCAGATTCAGTGAATGACAAAAATGAGGATGAGGATGACATTGCGTCTTTCACTGATTATGAATCCTCACATTCTGAGGTAACATTTTATTCTCTTTAGCTTTCTTAATTAGTCATTGTGTCAAGAAATGCTGTGGCTTATTTAATCAGTTTCAATAATTACTATTCGTTCTCTCTCATTGGAAAGAGAATCACATCATAGAACAACAATTTAAATTGTCCAAACAAGACAGGCCCTTATACTCATCCGTTTTGCTGACTGCCTCTAGAGACAATAATGTGAAGTGTCAGTAAGGGAATTTGGGCTAAATTCTTGTAGTTGAAACAGGTGTCTAATTCACTTGTGGTGGCGGTTAGGAGATAATAGTTTGTTCTTCTATTTCCTTGACTGTCTGATGACTGATTTAGCAGGATCTTGAATTTCACTGTTCATATTGACAAACAAGTGTTGCAGAAGTCTCTAGGGAAGTTGCTCGTCTACTAGTTAGTCCCCTTTGATGATAGACTGTATGGTGAGCTATGCAGGCGTTCTATGTTACCATAAAATGTTTTGTAGGTTGTGTGGTTGTTCCCTACATATGTCTTATCTGTCATGGCAAGTTATTTGCTAATGTTATACCATGATTATATATTAGGTTGCACATGAATCGATAGCTGAAAACGTGCTGCGGGACAATCCAGAAGCTGATATACTTTTGGGACTGGACTCAGCAGCAATGCTCAGGGATTCTACCAGTAGAAGTACTAGAAATGTGGCTCAAGGGTTGTCAAGCAGCTCATCTTTAAACAGAGAAAATTCTGTGAGCAATACCACTTCTTTGTCTAAATTTTCTGAAAGAAGCATGACGTCAATGCAGAAGAAGTCTGCTTCCCAAGTTACAGGACCCTCTTCATCAGTACAAAGTTATGGAAATAAAAATGGGAAGGCAAGCAGCTCTGCGACAGTCCTCGAGCAGCAAAGTATGATCTATGATGTTCAGGAAGATAATGCTGACAAGAAAAGTCTACCCAAAGATGTTGTCAAACTCTCTGCAGAAGATAAACGTGTCCATAGATTTTCATCCAACATAAACTATCTGGATATGTCCAATGATGATAACTCTGACCCTGTCAATTCCTATAGTGATCGCTGTCAAGACTCCCGGGATAAACCAAAGGGTCAAACTGAAAGTACAGTACTCAAAGATTTACATGCTAGTGTAGTGAATGGAAAAGGAATGGAGTTTCTAGAGATTGACCAGGATGAAGTGATCTCGAAAGAGATTCCTCATTTTTCAGAAGTCAAATTAGGCAGGAAACACAGCTTTTTGAAGGGTGATACTCTTAATTCAAATAAGGTACATGGATTGCAGGGATCTAGCATCACAAATGGTAAATCAAAGCATGCAAAGTCTCACCAGTTGAATGACTTAGCTAACAGAAGTGGACTTCCTGGTAGCAGCCAGAAACCAGAGAAGTCTGCAAAAGTGCATGTTTCGGAAGATGCTCGGTCTAATGGTAAAGGTAATAAACCAGTGAATGGATCTCCTGACAGAAAAAATGAATCAAAGTCTAGAATTGAGACACTTGAGGAAGAATTAAGGGAAGCAGCAGTTGTCGAGGTTAGCCTTTATTCTGTAGTGGCTGAGCACGGCGGTTCTGCACACAAGGTCCACGCTCCAGCTCGACGCCTTTCTCGATTTTATGTTCATGCTTGCAGAGAAAAATCCCGGGCTAAGCAGGCAGGTGCTGCAAGAGCTGCTGTCTCAGGTTTAGTTTTGGTTTCAAAAGCTTGCGGAAATGATGTTCCAAGGTAAGTCATCTTCAAATACATAAAGGAACTTGGTACAAGCCTGCATTTTGGCTTTGTGAAGCGTATTTTTAATTCCGTTGTATTTTCCTGATGACTACTTTTTTCATCAATAGTAGTTTCGCATCGTAGCCCATAGGATAGAAGGGTAGGGTCATTATTCGTCGAGTTTCAAATCGTGTACCAATAGCCCTTGGAAAAATTGTAGTTTTCCATTGAAGTAATGCCTTCGAAGAAACTAGCAGTAATGTAAGTCAATGAAATGAAAAAAAAGTTTTGATTTCTTAATAAATCCGTGGTATGGATGCTCATATGTTTTTCTATTTTGTATGAGAAGCTTCTGATGAGGCTAATTCCCATTGGCTCATAGGACCTGACCACTGTCTGATTTCTTTTGGAATTTTGGAGAAAGAATAGTTCTAGAAGCCAAGCCCTGATAATCAAAATTCAGGTGTCTCGTCATCCACAGATATAATTATCAGTATCAATTTCCTGCTCTTAGAAGTTAAGATGGAACCATTGGTGATGGAGTGGTCTTTCTCGCAACCATGTGACTCGAATTCAGGTGTCTCGTCATCCTATTAAACTGTTATGATGAAGAATATTAGTTACTTTTTTCATGGAAATAAAGATAGTATCATTAATGAGTTGCAATGGGCATAGAGAAATTAAAGTGATTACCCTTTCTGTACCGTAAAGATAGTATCATTAATGAGTTGCAATGGTCATAGAGAAATTAAAGTGATTACCCTTTCTGTACCACAGAAGATTTCAGCTGTCTGCTTCTTGATTTACAGGTTGACTTTTTGGTTGTCAAATTCAGTCATGTTGAGAGCAATTGTTAGCCAGGCTGCTGGAGGAAGGAGAGAAGATGATAGACCATATGCGGAGAGCAATACAGGTAAAACTAGTTTAAATGGAAGATCCTTGAGAAAAAGGGATGAGGTTTCTTTCAATAAAGGTGTCACCGATGGTCTAACAGGAGAACTTGGTGACTGGGAGGATATTGGAACCTTTATGCTTGCACTGGAACAAGTTGAAGCTTGGATCTTCTCCCGCATTGTTGAGTCTGTGTGGTGGCAGGTCGATCCTAAAAATCTGTTTCTTCTGTTCTCTCTTGTTTTTTGATTCAATGAATAATATTTCATTTCACGTCACTGCTGTGACTTATTTTGTTTTATGCCATACAGACTTTGACTCCACACATGCAAAATACAGCTACAAACTCTGGTGGAAGATCAATGAGCTCAAGTGTTAAGAAAACCTATGGACGCAGGTGTAGTTTAGGGGATCAAGAGCAAGGTAATTTCTCCATTGAGCTTTGGAAGAAGGCTTTCAAGGATGCCTGTGAAAGGCTTTGCCCAGTTAGGGCAGGTGGACATGAGTGTGGCTGTTTGCCATTGCTGGCTAGACTGGTTAGTTGATTGCATATTCATATCCCCTGTTCAACAGAATCAATGGTATTTGAACATATACTAGAAACTGGCATGAGTTAGCATTTCACTGCATTGATTCTTGTAGAAATAGCAATTTTCCTGTGTATGAAAACATGCACTCTAGTGTTGTTTATGTTAACACAGAATTTCTGTTCCTGCGGCTAAATGAGAAGTTATACTTTTCTGATACCAGGACTATGTAGTCCCTACATGTGCATCATGAAACCTGAACAACTTTGCATAACTGCTTTCTCAATTTTGCTGATTGAATTTAGTGGATTTAGGTGTCTAGTTCTTTGTTTATGGGTTATAACAGGTAATGGAACAGTTAGTGAGTAGATTGGATGTGGCCATGTTCAATGCAATCCTTCGTGAATCGGCTGAAGAAATGCCAACGGATCCAGTATCAGATCCCATTTGTGATTCTAAGGTCCTTCCAATCCCGGCAGGGAAATCAAGCTTCGGCGCTGGTGCACAACTAAAAAATGCTGTGAGTAGTCAAGCTCCAGTGCTTATCTTAGTCGGTGATGCGTTGTTGATATAATCACCAATATCATTCTTCTTGCCCAATATGGGAGTTCTTCAGAGTTGGAAAAATAATCTGCCTGTACTTCAAAAGTTGTGGAATGTCTAGTGTAGATTAATACTCCTAGATGCTTTAAACAAAATACTCATTGAGCGATCTTGTTGATCCTGCAAATAGCTTCTCTCCAAAGCTGTTAAGATTTGCTTGCTTTCATTGAGAATGCAAGCCTCCGTCGACCAACATAAAGGAAACTCTATTTCATATGTGAGATGCAGTAACATTAGAATGTCAATGAAGTAATTACCATCTTCCAAGATGATATAGTTGTTAATGTCATTCTTGTTTCCCAATATAGGAGTTACTCAGAGATGGAAAAGTCTGCTTTCACATATAAATTAATGAATTCTATAAATCTGTGTTAGACTTTTATTTCAGCTAGACGTGTTAAACAAGGTTCGTAGAGATCTAATTATGGGGAAAGAAGGTTCTCCGAAGATTTGAATACATTTTCTTGGCTGCACTGAGAAGGTGAAGTAAAAGACAGGTTGAAATAAGAATGTCTTTCCATTCCATAAATTAAATGTTGTGGACTTACAAATAAATAAATAAATAGGGGTGGAAACATGTATTAGACACCTTCTCTTGTATTCTTCCAGAATTCTTAATAAAAGCTGGTAGATATAATTTATCAGCCTAATGTACTAAAGATTTCGTCTAGCGTATTAGAATGTGACTTACTTCTTGTTGGCAGATTGGAGACTGGTCTAGATGGCTATCTACTCTCTTCGGAATTGAGGAAAATGATTCCTCAGGTGGTAATGAAGATCTTCATGACAAGGCACCAAGTCCCGCCAAGCCTTTCGATCTGCTCAATGCTCTAAGCGATCTAATGATGCTTCCCTTTGAAATGCTCGCTGATCCTCAAACTAGAAAAGAGGTGTCTGTTGTGTCTGTTGGCATTACATCGTTTGATGCATTTCATCATGCTGTATGCTAAATTTCTTCTTATTATGCTGTTTCAAGGTTTGCCCTACACTTGGTCCAACTTTGATCAGGAGGGTACTCGGTGGTTTTGTTCCTGATGAATTCTGCCCAATTCCAGTTCCCTCAGAGGTCCTCAGGGCACTGGATTCTGAGGTTGGTACCCTGTTCAAATTTGTTTAGTTTATTTGTTTGAAATTTTCTGAGTTTATGAGTTTGTAAACTTATTTTCTGAGTTTTGTAAATAGTGTTTGTTTGAACTTAAATCTTGAGAAACATTAGATTTTCAAATCTTCCTAACTCAACTAGTTTTGAAAGTTTTGCATTTCGAAACATTTGAAAAACTGAGTTGGAAATTAAAAAAAAAAGTACAAATTCTTTAAAAATCTGCTTTTTCTTTCAAGATTTAGCTCAAACAAACGGTTCAAGCAAAAATTATCAAACAAATGGGACCTTAAAACTGTATTTGCATGCCATTTCATTGATGCTTGGGATTGAAACTTCAAACTCCCAGTTCATGAAAAGATGAGTTTTGTCATGAACACGTCATTTCTTAATCTAGGATGCTGAAGATACTCCTGAAGAATATGTGTCGACTGTCCCATTCACTGCGTTGCCTACAACATATTTACCCCCTTCAGTAAGGTCCATTAAAACCTTCCTGGGAGAGACTGGAAACCAATCTCTACAAAGAAGCGGTTCATCAGTACTGAAGAAATCATACACCAGCGATGATGAGCTTGATGAATTGGACTCGCCCTTGAGTTCAATTGTAGTTGATAGATTCCGGGGTTCTCCTAATCTAGCCAAGGGGAAGGGTGATCGGAAAGTTGTTAGATATCAGCTTCTCCGGCAAGTTTGGAGAACTGAAGAACACTAAAAAATGAACCACGGTGGTGTAAATATGTAAATCCAGGGCTAAAGTTTTTGTATTTGATTTCTTCAGTTACTAAAGGGCCATATATAGATGAACTGCAAGACAGTTTCGACATGGTTCAGGTATCATACTTTCCAATAAAAGATACTTGCTGAAGCTCTTTTGAGTCTAGTAAAAACCTTGACTTGAGGAGTTGGTTTAACAAGACTACGGGGCATGCCCATGAGCCTGCCTATCAATTCAATTCCTAGCAAGTCTTGTCTCACCGAACTTCAACCGAGAGTTCCGCTGGTGGCGTAAGGCAACCAGGCTAGCCTTTTAAGAGGAGGTTATCATTTATCAGGCTAATGAACTTAAGAGTGTGTTTGATACGAAGGAAAATATCTTTCTTGAAAGTATTCTTTTGGAGAATCAGTGGTTTCTTTTTTGTACTTATTTTCGTTAGAAGAAAATGTATTGTCCCAACAACATTTAGGTATAATTTGGGTGAATATTAAAACACGCAATTTAAAAGTCATTATTCATATATTATGAAAAGTGGGAAGATCTTATTTTAAAAATTAAATTACCATTTTGTCCTTGGCTAAATAAAATATTATAAAATACTTATATTAATTAATTATTAATTCTATCTAAAAGTTAATTTTCAATTACAAGTTTTATGAGTTATATATTCACAAGACAATAATTGTCTAATTACACTTGGGAACCCAAATTGAGACCCTAACCTTTGATGCTAACAATACCCAAGACCCAGCCTTGAACCAAGATCTGGCATAGACCCTATTGTATCGGAAGTTGGGGTCGAGTGGTGAGGTTAAAAGAAAGTTTTGCAAAATATTTTTTTACTGTAGATAGTAAAGTTAGTTTTTTTAAAGAGTCTGTTCGAAAAGTCATTTGAAAATTAGAATTGGTGTAATAATTATAATAATTACACAATATAATAATTATGATTGTCATGTTTGTTTTTCATAATGTATTTATTGTGTATGTACAAAATATTAGTCGATTGCAATTGTGTCGTTACATGATAAGATTAACAACAATATCTCAATATAGAGCATGTACATATTATCACTACATC
Source organism: Solanum medicagineum (assembly GCA_026153255.1). NCBI lineage: Eukaryota > Viridiplantae > Streptophyta > Magnoliopsida > Solanales > Solanaceae > Solanum > Solanum medicagineum. The sequence continues at coordinate 9,218,752 of JAPFFP010000088.1, forward strand.
ATATTCGGAAAGACACTCGGTACAAATATAGCAAATTCAAGTCTAAGAAAAAGAAAATAGTGAGAAAAGCAGTGCAAAGCCTATAAGAAAAGAACAAAATAATGTTATAACAGAATAGCGAAAACAACAAATGATAATAGGTACCAAAAGCAAGAACTAAGAACTCAACTAATAAAATGACAAACCCCAACAAGCCTGGACCTTCAAAAAGTAGAGTCAACATTCTGCTACTTATTAACCTTCTATCACACGTGACCTTCGCACCTTTCTAATTACCTCGTCTTAATACCTTTTTAGCTTAACCTTACTTCTTCTTGTTCCTATTATATCCAACTTTTTACACTTTCTCAATGGACATGTGCATATCTCCTCTTTACGATAAGATTGATTTTTTAAAATAAAAATTAATTATCAAAAACAAGAAGTTAATGACAAATATGTATTGATTTTGTTGGGAGGCTTGCATAGTTTGTTACGTCTTCTCTTAAAATTAAAAACACACATTTTGTAAGAACATTGTGAATTGTAAGTTCGACAGAGATATATATTATAAATATAATGTCAGAAAATTATTCACATATTTAATAAAAAATAATTTATTAATTCTAACTAAAATAAATAGCATGCAATATGAAGTAGTAAGTCAATACTACTAAAGTAAATAAATTGAAATAAAAAATATAACTTAAATTTTTAAAAAATTGATATAGTCACTCTTATGTTAGATTGCAATATAACATAAAATAAGTTTCAATATTACATAAAGTTTCAACATAACATAAGTAAATATAATTCAAAAAAAAAAAAAAAAAATTCTCTTATTCAATTTGAACAAAATTCTACTTTAATTCAAAGACTAGAATAATAATGTAGTAATGCTAAATGAAGAAAATAAAAATGAAAAGAAATAAAAAATGTGAGCAATTATGTGAAATCACAAGAAGTAAAAATTAAGAATGACAAGAAAGAAAATGGAAAATAAATAATGTGAAATGCAAATATATTTTAAAATATTAAAAAGTAAAATAAAAAAAATAATTTAAAAAAGACGAATTTAAAAATAAGTAATTATATAGCAATTCCCCCCTTCTCCTCTCCACCCTGTGTCCTTCGAGAGTTAGAAAGTGTACTTATCTCATCTCAATTAGACCTAGTGTCTACTAACCAAGTACTTGGTCAAACAAACAAGTCAAATTATATAATTTCATTCAATTACATTTTGTAAGATTTTTTTAGGATCATGGTTCGCCCATGTGGACCGACTTGATCCAATCTTAATTGGATCTGTATATCTGATTTTAATATGTGGTAGTACAGTTATTGTCCATTAGGAAGGGCGGTTGTAACTGCCCAATCACTTCTCTATTTTATGGTAGAGTGGTTGACTCCTAAAGGGAAAGAAAGAGAAATACTGCAAAGTGAAAAAATCAGTAAAATGTTTGAAAACAATCTGACTTCAAAAACTATCGTAAAAGTACAATTCCAAAACCTATAAAGGATTGAGAATTCTTAATTCATCAAATCATACAAAGACACTTGGTTTGTGAACAACGATCCGTATTCCTAGAGAAATGAAACGAGATCTGCGGTTAAATCTGTTGGTGGTGTTGCTCCTAGCGCATGCAAGTGTACATGGTCTAAACAAGTAATATAGTGGTCCTTATTAGGAGCTAGATGTCAAACCCAAGGGATTTAAACTAGAGTTCAATTACCAATCCAAAGTTGTCATGTTAAGTGTGTTCTCGTAGAAATTGATGGAAATGTTGAGTTGAGATTGAAATAACTAATTATAACTACTACTGTCAACTAGTTTGTAGTGAATTATCAAATTAAGTACGATATTATGATTGCAACCTTTTTGACACACATTCTAGACTCAATGTGTGCACTTATGTGTAGGTTTCCTAATTATTGATTCACAAGGTTGAAAATACCTAAGCAAGTTTGCACGCCTCTACCGGCCTACCCTCATTAACAATCTAACTATATCGTTGAGCGGGGATAGACATGATCAATGAGGATGCTTCAATGTTATCTTCCTGTATTTGAATCAAGCTAGGTGTATGGGTAGTTTCCACGGGTCTCCCATACACGAATCAACCTAATTTCCTAGTTAAACAAGCTCCCTGTATTACTAGGTTCTATTCATCCCAATATCTCTCGAATTCAAAATGAATAACTAATTTACCTTATGGTTAATCATGCTATGAAGTATAGCTAAAAGCAATATAGGAATAATCTAGTGGAAACCAATTCATAACATGCAAAAATCAAGAACTAGAATATGGTTTATGGCTACAATCCCAAAATATGGGAAGATTAGCCACTCATGATTGTCTTACACATCAATAAAAAGCTAATCAACATTCAACAATGAAAAATCAAAGGTAAAAATGAACAAAACAACCTTAGAATGAAGTTCTCAATTGTATTCCCTTGTTTTCTTTAAAAACCAGATATGAAAACTAATGTTCTAAACTGAATATAACCTAAAAATCCCATATCTCACTTTTGCCTTTGCGTCATCAAAGTCCGCGACGTGGACTGGGCTGCTTTTACTATATTTCTGTATTTAATGCTGACTGGGCCAATTTCACAATTTTTTGTACAAGTCCGTGATGTCGACTTTAAGTCTTTTTCTACTTCGTCCCTTTTTCTCCAAGATTTCAGCTTGCACAACTTTTTCCTAGGGTCTGCGACGCGCACTTTAGCATCTTTGCTGAGCTAACTGATTTCTTCACTTAATTCTGCAGTTTTGTTCTTCCTCAAACTCCAGATGTGAATCTGGACTTGCATAATCTATGCAAAACCTACAAAAACACAACCAACAAGCGCGCTCAATCCAAGATTAGCAAAATATGTTGAATTACACTAAAAACACCTAAACTTTATGGATGTATCCTCTAACTAAACTCTATATATGGATAATTTTGGGTAATTTGGCGTATAAGTACGCCTAAGATCACCACCCATGCTTAGAGCTTTGTTCGTCCTCGGACAAATCAAGAGACATCCATGTGACCCCTAGGTAGCATGTACAGGGTACATCTTACAAGTGAGTTTCCTAAACCAGGTCTAACATCTCTCAACACCCTTAGCACCATCACATCACACCTTACACTAATGATATAATGCGGACTCATGTAGAATTTCTGTTACCGGCTATTCTAGTTATCACCATTTGACAGTCATATGCCCTCACCAGAAGAGCTACCCATGTGCATATCACAACAACCTAGCTAAGAGATTAGAAATGGGTACAAAATCAACTCTCGCTCTCCCAAAAGATTGTCTCATGTTGCTTGTAATCCATATAGGCTTGCCTTTAATGTGTAACCTCAACAAAGTTGGAATCTAACTCAAAGGATATAATAGGTCTTCTATTTGGTTGTAATGTCGGCTAAAGGCAGGTGGGGAATATTTATGGATATGTCTGTCATGGCTCAATTCCCAAGCGCTTATAGTTTACACTACTCTTTTTCTTCTTCCTTCTTAACTTGACACCACTTACTATGGTTGAGGCACAACCAACCAAAGTTGTGTGAGGACCCATTCATTTTTTGACACTTGGATTGTGGGTCCCTTTTAACTTAAAGCTACAATGTTTTTTCAAAAAAAAGGAAATTATCCTCAAACGTTACTTTTTCTCTTATGCATATAAGAAATTGAACAAAATGTTTTTTCTTGCTTTTTTTTGTTAGTAGGATAGGCCCTCTTCGCGATGTGTCCGCAACGCGGACATATCATGGACCCTCACTGTTTAAGGGTCAGTAATTTTCTAATTTGTATTTTTTTTACTCTATCACATCTTATCCTTCAGGTGTCATATTCAAGCTCCCTCCTTTTGTCTTATTGTGCTATAGCACGTAGGATTTAGGATCAAAACACAGCTTAAGGAAAAAAAATGGGTCAGGCTTAGAATGTTGCTATCGAAAGAAAAAGTTAAGGCTCAATAGGGCTAACCAGGGATGATTCATTTAGGTGGGTCAAAAAGGCGGTTCAAATTAAGCTACCAAAGAAATGCGTAGATCCATTCCTCTAAGTTCTATTCCTACCTAGATAGGTCCACATATTGAGCAAGTTCTAGCAATTATTACCAGAGAGACCAAACAATTTGCTCACTCTCACAAGGATTTTAATCACAAGGATAGCACTAGAGTCACCATCACACCATTCACAAGAGTTCATAATTAAGCATGTATTCCTCATGATGTTCAAAGTGTCAACATGAGCTATTTAGAGTTAAATTGCTTTAGTTGTCCCTGATTCATATACACTATACAACATGACCTTTATACTTCTACCAACACTCTACATGAAATTCACATTGACGAATACCCTTAGGATAATCTACCGACACTCTACACAACTCAGTAATCAAACCACCAAAGGCATAATTGCGTCATGGATGAACCCGAGCCTTCCTCATGGAGGATTTGAAGACCGACCCAAAGTTCAACTCCGCCCTCGTCATCAGAGCATATGCCAAGCACACCCAGTCTCGTGTGATTTCACTAAAGTGTTTCACAGGGAAGAAAAAATGCATAATGATTTTGATCCAAACCCTGGCCTCCCTGTTCATATGAGCAAAAGGGAAATACTGGTGGTACCTCTTGTATCCATGACGAATCGACTTAGCTATGGAGGTCTCAGCAGCCAAGGTGTGGCGAATGGCTCTATAAGGAGGGCAAATCTGCAGCTCAGTAAAAGGGGTAGTGGAGACATCTAGAGTGCCCAAGATCCCATTAATAGTAACTGGGGTTATATTAACCTCTATCCCCTGAACAGTGACAACCTGGGAGTGCGCCTTAGTCTTCGTATTAGCATAGAACTCCCAAACCATGTTGAGGTTGCAAGAAAGGACCTTTTTAAAGAGGAAGGTCAGGCGGTAGTCCATGCACCTTTGATAGATAGCCGGATAGTCCCTAACAAGGTGTTTGCATCAATGGGCATGTTGGCGAAGTACTTCGTTTCATTATGTGCCCTATACCATTTCTTGCCTTCTTTCGAAACAACATTGAGCCCATATTGGGGTCTTTGACCCCCGGGAGGATTTGGGCTTTGGGTACTTTGAGGGTGTCTTTTGCCCGTCTCTTACTGCTCGAAGCCCCTTCCTGACCTATTTTGCTGCTAGATGCGCTGATTCTATGAGTTCTAAAGGCCATAATTATCCTGCAACAACAACAGAACATCATCAATGTATGCACAATACCTAGCCCCTACACAAGGAACAAGTCGGCACCCTACCCACAGTTAGTTCAAACCATAGGGTGAGAAGGTACTCTGACTTCCCATCCTAGACAAGGTAATCACAACTCAATAGACAACACCACCCTAAACATGTGGCCAAAGTTACCAAACCCATACTTAGATTCAAGTACCATCATCATCCCTCAACATCAATAATTCATATGCCTTCAACAACTAAGCAGTCATATCAAACAAATGAATTATAAACAACTTCCTAACCATATGGGGCAATAACATAGTACTATAACTTGACAAAGTACCCCACACTTAGGTCTTGCACAACCCAACATGAATACACCAAGATTTGAACAAATTGGGCACAAGTACACAAATTTCCCAATGTTTTTTCAATTTCACCCCCAAATTCTACCTAGGGTGGGGACCCATATCCATGAAGCACAAAATCAACCCCATCCATGAAATTAAGCACACAAATAAAACACCCAACCCAATTTGTACAATAATTTCCTTAAAGAACAAACAACAACAAGTATTTAAACTCATGGTACCCAAAATTTGACATACCCAAGCAATAATCAGAAAAGAGAGTGAAGAACACATACCTTGAGTGACGATTACAAGAGAAAAACAATCAAAAACCTTGGGGGACTTGAAGGGCGACACAAATTTATTTGAAATTGGGTGTTTTGGGATGAAAAATTTGAGAACAAAATGAAAGAGGGTTTTTTGTGTGGGTGGGGACACGTAAATGGATGAAAATTCACGTGGGGGGTAAAAATAGGGGGTGGTGGGCTGGGTCGATTTACAAAAATAGCCCAAAACTGTACACATCCATGACACAGACCAATCACGAACTTGTATTTCACTTTTTTTTTTTCAATTTTGCATGTCTGGGCTTGGCGTACCTTGGACTCTTCTCCACGATAGGTCAACAATCCGAATGTTTCTGGATTAGAAATTTTTTAATGTTTGAAAAATTTTATTTTTTGAGCACCGAAACCCATAAAAATTTTTGAACACCTGATCAAGCTACAAAACAATAAATTAAGTTAATCCGGCCAAGAAAAATTAAAAATACCTAACGGATTGATGGGAATTGAAGACGATAAAATATTTCCCTATATTAGTGAAGGTCTGTGACGCGGACTTGTCGTGGACCAACACATTGTGGCAAAAATTTATTTTTCTACTAGTTTTTTTATATATAAAACTAAACAGAAAACTAAAGAAATTATGGTTACCTCACCACGGGTTGCCTCCCGTGCAACATCTTATTTACCATCGCGACACGACTCAACAATAACTCACTCATCAATGGCCGATTCAATGGCCTCCTCATCAAGATTCGTGTCATCTCCGTAGTAGTGTTTGACACGTTGTCCATTAACAAAGAATGTTTGGTTGTCTTCTCATGCAGTTTGACAGTACCGTGTGGCATCTCACTCACCACTGTGTATGGACCATTCCATTTGGACCTCAGCTTACTTGAAAATAATTTAAGATGAGAATTAAAGAGAAATACCTTTTTCCAGGCTCAAAGGTACACCTGATTATATGCTTGTTATACTATTTCTTTGTCTTCTCCTTGTAAAACTTGACATTCTCATATGCATGGAGCTGGAATTCAATGTCAGCATCTCCTTCTCAATAATTGTGTAATTGCATTGTGCTGAATCTAGGGTCTTGTTGGCACATTATATGGAGTGAAACACCTTTTCCTTGTGTTAACCTAACACTGCTTCCACAACAATATCGCTAGCATCACACATTAGCTCAAAAGGGAGCTCCCAATTTGGAGCTGTCAAGATGGGTGCTTCCACTAGCCGCATCTTCAGCGTCTCAAAAGCTTGCTAACATGTAGCATCGAATTTAAACTGTAACTCTTTCTCCTGTAGAGCGTATAGTGGCTTTGAGATCTGTGAGAAGTCCTTGATGGATGTGCAATAGAACCCAACATGCCCAAGAAAACTATAGATTCCTTTGACTAACACGGGTCGAGGTAGCATCTTTGGTCTATCCACCTCCAAACAACGCTTCGACACCTTATGCCCTACGACTATCCTTTCCTTTACTAGGAAATGACATTTTTTCCAGTTTAGGATGAGGTTAGTCTTCTCACAACGAGCTAGAACCCTATCCAAATTATATAAACCTACCTCGAATGACTCCCCAAAGACTGAGAAATCATCCATGAAGACTTCCACAAAATCCTCCACCATGTCATGGAATATGGCCATTATGCACCTCTGCAATGTGGTTGGTGCATTACACACACCAAAGGACATGCGTGTAACGACCAAGCCTAGGGCCCAGACATGGTATGACAAATGGGAACCCGGAGGTACCCAAACAAGTCTCTTAGCATATCAACCACACATCATTGGTCGCGAAAGTAAAGTAAACAACATCAAGAGATTTAAATAAGGATAAAGGGACTAAGGGAAGTCTTAGATAACCATTAAACACCAAGAGTCAAGAGCATAACATAATTACATCACTCGTCAAACAATACCTCTAGCATAGATAGGGCGGGGTCCAAGACGCTTTTCGGGCTCACTCTCATAGTATCAAGTGTTCAACATAAAGAAATAGCACAAGGAAGATTAGCATAGCTAGTGTCCCCGAACTTGGGGACTTATCAAAGCTTATCTTCAAGATGTCCAAAACTAACCACGTGGAGGATGATCACGAGGAGCTTCAGTTCCTACATGGTAACATCATGTAGCCGTAGAGTATGAGTTTGTACGTGTACTAAGTGTGTAGGATACAATGCAACAAGAGATAGGGACATAGTCAAAATGCATAATCATAAGCAAGTGATAATATATTAGCAACATGGCATGCATGATCAATTATTGAGGTAAAACATTCTTGTATAGAAAATACTACATGTGTAGGAAGAGACCATCATCATAGACCAAGCAAACTATTACTTGGAATTCAAGGCATACCACCCCCTTGGAAGGCGATTGAGGGTATCTACCCCTCAATTGGTAGATGGGTATAGCACCCCCATCAAAGTGGCCAAGGTATATACCCCTTACTATGGTAGATGGGCATAGCACCCCCCATCAAAGTTGTCAAGGTATATACCCCTCAACATGGTAGATGGGCATAACACCCCATCAAAGTGGTCAAGGTATATACCCCTCAACATGGTGGATGGGCATAGCCCCCCCCATCAAAATGGTTGAGGCATATCACCCCCTCAACAAGGTGTGGTCAACTTGAAATACTGTAGATACCTTTCATGAATTCATCATATATATACATTCCTTTCATCATCATATAGTCACTTGACTCACAGCCCATGCAATAGATCATTAATAATTCAAGAATCCTTAACCAGATATTTTATCAAACACTTGGCGGGTGTGTAATGGTAGTTCAAAATCATGCAATTCAACAGTGAATTCATGTGAGAAAACTTAATGAAAATCACCCCACCAACACTTGGTAACACCTTCATGCAAGATTCATTGATACCCTTCATCAAATCTCATAATAGATCATAGATTCATTGCTCTAAATATGCTTAAACAGTCAACATTTTATGAAACCCAAACATAGTTTATAATCAAATCCATAATAGAATATACCCATAGATAAATTCAACTTCAAAACATGCAATTTACATAAAAAGAAAGGTTGGGCACTGGGTGAAAGGACCAAATGGTTGAAACCCACATACCTCAAATTTGAGGACTTCGTTGATGAAGATTTGAATGGGAAGTCGAAGCTTGAATGAATTTCTTTAGATTTGGAAATGAGTTTAGGACACTCGAATTTTGATGAAATATTTGGCTAAGTGTTAGAGAGGGTTTTGGGGAATGTCTTGAATGATATGAGGTTGAAAAATGACTAAGTATAGGTGTTTATACGCATAGGAGGGCATAGACCAAGACCCCAAGGCCTTAGACCCAAACAGTAAACTGGCAACAAAATAACAATGGTCTGTGCCTTAGCCACGTCGCGCTAGGGGTGCAGATCTTCTCTGAATAAGGAAATTTTTGAAAAATTATTTTTCGCTATGGTAGCTCCAAAATCGGGATTATGCCCATTCCCCACTCAATTTTTTCCCCTATTCACGAAAATGAAGTCAAATTTGCAATATTACGTACTGATGTGTTGTCAAATTACAACATATTTCATGCCTAAAGCAAGGGATTTTGTGAATTCTTAATGCGACTTTTTATGGTTTTTATGTGTTTTTAAGTTTTTCTTGCAGAAAAGTTAGGTTGGCATGATTTTGAAGAAAAGTTGCAGATTTTGCTGAAGCTTAGGATATACAAACACACTTACGAGTCGTAGGGAGTGTCGTAGCAAGAATCAGAGACCAAAAATTCAGAAATCTGTTAAGTGGAGGTCACCCCTAATCTGTTAAGTAGATGAAAGGATTTGATCGATGTCTTCTCATCTAATCAACCGAACCTGACCAAGGGTAGGTTGACTGGGACAAGTGGTAACGGTTAGTTGGCACGCCATGGTTGCCGAGCAAGCCCCATGGTGAAATTCGACCTTCACCTTCACAAGAGGGCTGGAAGAACCTAAGTTACCATCCTGCATGCTAATCTTCAATTGTGGTTAGGTTACCTAGGGTAATCGAGTGAATGAACCATAGGGAACACAATTCCCAAGTTGTCCCTAAAATTGAGTGCTTTTCCGCGTAGTAGTATAGTCGTAATTTTACTTTTGTTTTTGAATCACAATACCCCCCCATTTAGAGATTTTAGTTATTGATGCTTGAAATGATTAGTAGCAAAATCTTGTAGTCAAGCCCTATATTCCCTATGGATTCCACCCTAAACCGAATAGGTTAATTGCTAACAACGACCATTTTTTTATTGGAGCATGAACATCAGACCATGTCATGTATGGATTTTAAAATATATGGAAATTACGATTATAGGCATTTCCAAGGCACATTTTCGGGCACTTTTTGGGGCTTTTCAATGCGCTTGATTGCATAGGTACCATAGGGACATGTGAAGGTGGTTTTCTCTTGATCCTCAAGTGCTATTGTGATCTGATTATACCCTGAGTACACATACAAGAAACGGTAGTGGTCCTGGTCTGCAAGCTTGTCTGGCAGATAATGGTCTTTACTTGTGGCATCACTTAACTTCCTATAGTCCATGCATATGCGCCACCCTATCACTGTTTTGGTTGGGCTGACCTCATTATTGTCGACTGTAACAACCGTCATCCCTCCTTTCTTGGGGACACATTGTACTGGGCTCACCCACTTGTTGTCTGAGATGGGAAAGACAATACCCACGTCCAACCACTTTATCGCCATTTTCTTTACCACTTCTTTCATGATTGGATTCAACCTTCGTTGTGGATGGGCCATTGGCTTGTGGCCCTCCTCCATGAGGATCCTGTGCATACACAAGGCTGGGCTAATTCGATGGATGTCTAACATTCGCCAACCCATTGCTCGTTTCCTTCTTTTCAACTCAGTCACAATTGCCTCCACCTGTTCTACAGTTAATGAAATAGATAAGATTACTGGTAAAGTGTTATTTTCACCAAGAAAAACATATTAAAGATGTGACAGCAACGACTTCAACTCTCGTTGAGGACCTTCTTCACTGAAGGCTTGGGTAGAGGTCCTAATACGATGTTTAAGGGATACTTTTTTTAGCATGCTGGCATTATGAATATTTAGCACACTCTCAATTTCTCTTACTTCAAGGTCATCCACTAGCCCTGATTCAACAACACCTTGGCAAGAGGATCTTTGATCTAAACTTGGCTAACTGCGGTCTCTGTATCCAACACTGTGATGGCTGCCAAGTCGTCATATACAATAGACAACTTCAAGTCTTTGTATACATAAAAATCCTTCACCTTATCATGGTCTCACATGGTGAGCCGCCCTGTTGCAACATCTATCAATGCCCCTACTATTGCTAGGAATAGGCATCTCAGAATAAATGGAACCTCTGGATCAGGTTCAAAGTCCAAGATGACAAAGTCCATAGGAAAGATGAGGGATCTCACTTGGGCCAAGACATCCTCTATAATACCATCTGGCCTTACCATCGAACATCTGCCAGTTGTAACAAAATGTTGGTGGGCTTAGGATTTCCAAGCCCTAATTTCATGATCATAGAACTGGGCATGAGATTGATACTCGCACCCAGATCACTCGGCCCCCCAGTGTTCAAGCAATTCCCGATTGCCAATTGTATAGTGAAACTCCCAGGATCCTTTAACTTAGTTAGCAGCTTAGCTTTGGTTAAGATCCTGGAGCTGCACTATTCATTGAGTGACATAGTCTCGAACTCAACCAACCTGTTCTTGTTGGCCACAATGTCCTTCACGTACTTAGCATATTTCGGGATCCCCTGCAAAATATCAATAAGAGTTAAGTTAATTTGTACTGTTTTAGGATCCCTATGAACTTCCAGAAGCACTCATCATCCTTCTTCTTTTTCAGCTTTTGAGGAAAGGGAGGAGGAGGTTTGGGTGTTGGGGCCACTTCATCATTTGGTAGGCTAGAAATGTTGGCCTCATTACTCTTGTCAATTTTTATGTCAGTCCCATCCTTCTGTTTTAGGATCAATTCTGCCAATGGCCTTCTACTTCTGGTGCTAACAACATTCACCTACTTGGAGTATGGGTCTGTGTTCCCTGTTAAGCCTCCTTGAGGTCTAATATTCACAGTGTTTGCTGATTGCCCCAACTGCTTTTCCAGGTTTTGGAGGCTTTACTTATTCTAATGAATTTCATCATCCGTCTCTGCAGATTTGTCTGGATCTGTGTCAGCACCTCACTATCATTCATGTTACTCGAATTACCCTACTTTGTGGACTACTGTATCTGTTGATTGTAGAATGAGTTCCCACCTTATGGTCTATTCTTAGGAGGTCCCTGACTTTGCTGATTTCCACCCTAAGAGAAGTTTGGGTGGTTTCTCCGGTTTGAGTTATAAGTGTTCCCAAAACCTTGGTACCTGCCTCTATTGGTATCGCCCACAAAGTTCGTAGCCTCTGGATTTGCTCCGCAAAATTTTGCAGTGTGATCATCTCCTCCACACACATCGCACCAACTATTTTGCTGCTGTTGAACCATATTCATTGGAGCTGATTGTTGGCCAAAGACAAGTTGTTAAAGTGAGTTGTCAACATGTTGTACATTGCTAACACTTGGGCTTGTAAGGCATTCATTGCATCTACCTCCAACATACTTGCCTACTTCTGAACTACTAGTCTGCTAGATCCTCCATTCCACTTAAGATTTCCTTGCGCAATGCGATTAGAAGAGCATATAACTCATCATATGTCTTTTAAGTGCTTGTACACCTAAAGTAGAATGAAGAAGATCTTGATGTTGGGTTCCAAACCTTCAATGAAGGAGAACCAACACCTCATTAGCCCGGCAATGATGGGGACAGTTAATGAGGAAACTTTTAAACTTGTCCCAAGCTTGGTGTAAATTTTCCCCAGGTCTTTGCCTGAAGCTCAAAATCTCACTCTTGAGCTTGGCTGTCTTGCCAAATGAGAAGAACCTTGTCAGGAACTTTCTAGCCAACCCATCCCATGAAATGATTAAGTTGGTGGCTCAATTTGTAGCCACCTTTGTGCTTCCCCCCATAAGTGAAAAGGAAAACAAGGTCTTCCTCATGTAGTCTTTATTCACCCCTGTGAGGATGAAAGTATCAGTGATCTCCAAGAAGTTCTGAAGATGAACCTGAGGGTCCTTATATGGCAACCCAGTAAATTTCCCAGTGGAGTCTAACAATTGAACCATATTCTGTTTGAGCTCCCAACGGCCACCAAGCTCTGGTTTCTAAAAACAACTAGTGACATTGGTGACGTGTGGGATTGTCATATCCTTCACTGGTCTAGGCGCTGCTGCTAGTGTAGGGTTCTATTAATCCATCTTTTTTCTAATAGGTTCAACCTCTTCTTTATTGCCCACTTGGGTTTCTTATTCTATGAGTTCAATCGGTAGAATAGGGTACAGGACACCTGCCCTCCTTTTTGATTGGCAAAAGCAAGAGTATGGTTCCTCCATTATAACAAACTGAATACTTGCAAAAATAGCACGACTAAGATCAAGCATAGTGAACACAATATAACAAAACACCTCATAAAATTAACTAACTTCTAGATTTAAATTCCCATTAACGACTCCAAAAACTTGTTGCTCCCTAGCACATGTAAGTGTATGTCATCTAAACAAGTAAAATAGTTGTCCTTATTAGGTGTCGAATGTCCAACCCAACAGATTTAAACTAGAGTTCAATTACCAACCCAGAGTTGTCACGTCAAATGTCTTCTCGTAGAAAATGCTGGAAAGATTGAGTTGAGATTGAAATAACTAATTATAACTACTACTATCAACTGGTTTGTAGTGAATTATCAAATTAAGTATGATTTGGGGATTGCGACCTTTTTGACACACATTCTAGACTCAATGCTTGCACTTATGTCTGGGTTTCCTAATTACTGATTCACAAGATTGAAAATACCTAAGCAGGGTTGCACGCCTCTACTGGCCTACCCTCATTAACAATCTAACTACATCGTTGAGCGGAGATAGGTATGATCAATGAAGATGCTTTAATGTTATCGTCTTGCATTTGAATCAAACTAGGTGTATGGGTAGTTGTCACGGGTCTCCCATACATGAATCAACCTAGTTTCCTAGTTGAACAAGCTCCCTATACTACTATGTTCTATTCATCACAACGTCTCTCGAATCTAGAATGAACAACTAATTTACCCCATGGTTGATCACGCTATGAAGTATAGATAAAATCAATATAGGAATAGTCTAGTGGAAACCCATTCAGAACATGCAACAATCAAGAACTAGAACATGCTCTATGGCCACAATCCTAGAATATGAGAAGATTAGCCACTCATAATTGTCTTACACATCAATAAAAAGCTAATCAACATTATACATTGGAAAATCAAAGGTAAAAGCAAACCAAAACAATCCTAGAATAAAGTTCTCAGTCGTATCCTCTTGTTCTCTGTAAAAACCAGATATAACAACTAATATTCTAAACTGAAATATAACCTAGAAATCCCGTATCTCGCTTTTGACCTTGCGTCTTCAAAGTCCATGACACGGGCTGGGGCTGCTTTTACTGTATTTCTGCATTTAATGTTGACTGGGCCAATTTCTCAATTTTTTGTACAAATTCGCGATGTGGACTTCAAGTCTTTTCCTGCTTCGTGTCTTTTTCTCCAAGATTTCTGCTTGCACATCTTTTTCTCAGGGTCTGCTACACGCACTTTAGCATCTTTGTTGAGCTGACTGATTTCTTCACTTAGTTCTATAGTTGTGTTCTTCCTCAAATTCCAGATGTGAATCCAATCTTGCATAATCTATGCAAAATCTGCAAAAAAGTAATCAATAGGCACGCTCGATCCAAGAGTAGCAAAATACACCGGATTACAATAAAAGCACCTAAACTCTATGTATTTATTCTCTGACCAAGCTCTATATATGGGTAATTTTGCCAATTTGACATATAAATATGCCTAAGATCACCAGATAACAACATTACAAAAAAGGTACGACCTGTTGTTCTTGCTCCGTTAATTTTCCTTACAAATGGTATCAGAGCATGACTGGTTTGATTGTTGATTCTATGTTTAAATGCCGTTATGTTCGTCTATTTATGGTTGTAAGATGAAATTTTTGATGATCGGTGTTCTTAACGATTTTTTCAAAAAGACGGATTCTATTTATGTCCATTTTGAGGCCTGATTAATAATTGTTTTGGTCTGACTTCCATTTAAGCCTAATCTACTTGTTTCAAGGTTTCGGAATCTATATTATAATAGTGAATCGGATTAGAAATGAGTAAGTTATGGTCTTTTGAGATTCAACAGGCTTTTGATGGAAACTGCTATTGTTTTGCCTTTTTTAAAAAAATTTCAGTTAAAATTATAACCCAAATTTTTATAATCATTATCTACTTATTTGGGGATTTCTGGAAACATATTATAATATAAAATCGGATGTAAAATTAGTGAGATATGATTTTTGAAAGAACGATAATTTTTGATTATTTTGTTTTTTAAAAAATCAGTTACTGCTTTTGTTATTTTTGGGCTGAGTTAATTGAAATTCTTGACTTGAATTTTGCTTTTTCATTACCTATTCATTTTGGGCTTTTCAGAAAAGTATTTTAATAGCCAAACAAATTTAAAACTAATAGATTGCGATTGTTTGAATATTTTGGGTAATGATGTTTTCCTATCAAAGTTATATTACCTTCAAGCCCTTTATGATCTATTTGTCTTCTATCAGAAATTTATGGCATGTGTTATCACATTAAAGTGTTTTAACTATATTTTTTACTCCCATGGATGAACAGGAACAAACTTGAAGCACTCCAAGTGGGAGTTCTAGATATCGAGTTAAAGGAAAAAGTGAAAGTGCACATCGTCGAAGATCAAGTGTTTAAGGACGAGAGATCATAAAAGTGGTGTCTCAAGAATGACAAAAGACTTGTTAGGAATGAAAAGGGCTATTCGAAGGGAAAGAGAGAAGAAACTAAAAGAATTTAAGTCTTTTAAGATGTTCCCAACAATTTCAGTTGCTAGATTTATTCAACTTGTTGGATTAAAGCGTATAGGACTGAAAAATTATGTGGATCTCTTAGATTGAAAATATTTGGCTATTTTACAAGATTCCCTTTGTGATCCATGGGAAGAGAGACTTATTTAATTTGCTTATTCAGACATTTGTAATATGTTGTTTCTCTCTTTAAATATGAATATGTGAGTTTTATTATATTTTTGAATCTTTGTTATTTCATGGTACACTGAAATATGGCAATTACCTAAGACTTAGTGATCTTTGTGAATAAATCTTTATAATATACATTGAGAAATTATTTTTTTGATTTTAGATAAACATTTGGAATGTAAATGATGATTGGATATTTTGAATACCCTTTCGATTTTACACCATATGTGAAACTATTATTAGAATTAATTTGCTTGAATGTATATTTATGCATGCCTAATTGATGAGAGTACTTGCATAAATGTCACGATCCAAACTAGGGCCTAGATGTGACACAGCGAATGGGAAACCCAAAAGGACCTTAGACAAGCCTCATAGCATATCATACACACATACTTGGTCGCAGAAGAAACTAAACAACAACAAGAGAGTCAAAATAGGGGTAAAAGGACTAAGAAAAATCTTTGATATCATCAAGAAAATAAAAAGTCAAGCTCATAGCATAGGTACATCGTACTACTCCAGCAACACCTCTAGACTTAGAATGAGCGGGGGCTAAGACACTTTCCCGGCTCACCCCTCATAATGTCAAATGTCAACATAAAGAAGTTTTAGAAATAACAAGAGAAAGTGATAGCGTCCTCGAACTTGAGGACTCACCAAGCTTATCTTCACGATGTCAAACTAGCCACGTGGAGGAGGATAGTCAAATGGAGCTCCGGTTCCTACATGGTAACATCATGTAGGCATAGAGTATATATTAGTACGTTTGAATGTACTAAGTATGCAGGATGCGATGCAAAAAGAGATAAGCAACATAATAAAAATACATAATTATAAGCAATGGATAGCATAATAACAATATGACATGTATGATCAATGCTCTTTGCAAATCATTCTTCTTACATAGAACATAATATAGAAGTGTGGGAAGATACCTCAACCGACATTGAATAAGACCAAGCGAGCTACAACTTGGAATCTCGATGATTACCCATCATTGATAAAGAGGTGGTCTACTTGCCTAGGTAAACCATACATCAAACTTATGGGATCATGACCTAAATTTTGTATGAAGTTACATTTCTTACGGGAGCATGACCCAATTTCAGAAAGGATTTCATTAAGAACTTCACCTTACGGGAACACGTCCAAATTTTGGGAAGAACCTCAAGAGAAAGTGTAGTAAATGGATCCACAGGTAAAGCAAGGGTAAAACCTCATCCTATGGTGGCATATAGTTCAAGGAAAGAGAGCACTCCCTCAATCCATTGGTGCTAAATCTAATCCATGGAATATATAAAGTAATCAAAGCTTTAATAATTCGCAAGAAACATAGAAACGTGACACGAGTAGCTCTAAAACATCTTTGACCTCCAATGGTGAGCTTAACTTTAAACATAATAATAGATCATCATCAAACATTACCCTTGTATTAACATCAATATCAAAGGCTCACAAGAGGTAACATCTTTAAGAAAAGGGGGTTAACCCGACTTTACAACATCATCAACATTTTCATGAATTAAACACATTTTGAGAAAGCCCAAAATCATCATAAAGTCACTTGACACATAAATCAAATCCTTAAAAAGACATTTTATCAAACTCTTGGCGTGTGTGTAATGCTAGTACAAAATCATGCAATTCAAGAGTGAAAACATGTAAGAAAAACCAATGTAAATCCATCCACCAACACTTGGTAACATCTTCTAACAAGATACACTAATTTCCCTCATCAAATCTCACAATAGATCTTAGATTTATAACTCAAAACATGCATAGTTGAACAACATTTCATCAAATCCCACTTTAATTTATAGTCATAATCCATAATAAGTAATACCCATAAGGTAATCAACTTGAAAACGTGCATTTTATATGAAAAGGAAAGTTGGGCACCATGGGTGAAAGGACCCAATGGTTGAAACCCACATACCTCAAACTTGGAGATTTCGTTGATGAAGATTTGAAGGAAAACTTGAAGCTTGAATGAATTTCTTGAGATCCGAAATGAGTTTGAAACTCTTGATTTTGGATGAAATATTTCTCTAAGTGCTAGAGAGGGTTTTGGGGAATGTCTTGAATGATATGGGGTTGAAAAATGACTAACTATAGGTGCTTATTTTA
This sequence comes from Solanum medicagineum, assembly GCA_026153255.1. Taxonomy (NCBI): domain Eukaryota; kingdom Viridiplantae; phylum Streptophyta; class Magnoliopsida; order Solanales; family Solanaceae; genus Solanum; species Solanum medicagineum. The sequence continues at coordinate 9,236,815 of JAPFFP010000088.1, forward strand.
CGTATAGGAAGGCTTTGGCCCAGGACCCCAAAGCCTTTGACCGAAACAGAAAACTGGAGCAAAAATAACAGTGGTCCGCACCTTGGTCGCGTCGCGCCAGGGCGCAGATCATCTCTTGAATTCGTCATTTTTGGAAAATCAAATTTTGACACGGTTGCTCTAAAATTGGGGTTATACCCATTCCCCACTCAATTTTGCCCCAGATCATGAATATGAAGTTAGATTTTTGATATCACACACGGATTTTGAGATATATGAATATTACGATTATAAGCATTTTCGAGGTAAATTTTTTGGCACTTTTAAGGGGTGGTTTCAATATCTCCCCCTTGGGAATATTTGTCCTCGAATGTCAAAGAAATGTATATACGAGGACTAATCAAGATGCTTTCAGCCCACACAAAGTGCTAAAATGCAGCTAAACATCATTTCAAAAATCTCAACATGAGTGTCAAAATCACCATGAACTTGTCATATAAACATGAATGTATGCAAATGACATGAGGGCTGAAACTTAAGACTTGGAATCACATGAGGAATTAGTTGTTATCTTAGGCTTGAATAGAGTGAAAGAGGTACGAATATTGCTCCTTTATGATCGCTTCGGCTTCCCTAGTGACTCCTTGGTCTTGTCAATTCCTCCAAAGAACCTTGACGGAAGTTACATCCTTGTCTTTCAACCTTCTCACTTGTATAGCAAAGATTTTTATTGGAACCTTCTCATAAGTCAAATTATCTTCAACAACTCCCACAACATCAAGAGGCACAATAGCACTTCGGTCACCCACACACTTCCTCAACATAGACACATGGAAGACCGGATGAACCATACTCATATCCATAGGCAACTCCAATCCTTATGCAACCTTACCAATTTCTCCTCCAAACCCTATAAGGACCTACAAACCTTAACCCATTTGCCAACCTTAAACACACATTGTCCATCTTGGCACCAAAAGCGACCATCTCCCCCTTGGGAGAAAACCTCCACTCTACCATCTCTCACTAATACCTCCAACCCTATTAAGGCGAAATCAATGCCTTGCTTAACTAGACCTCCTCAACCAAAGAAGATTCGGAACCGCAAAACAACTACAACACCATTCGCAATTTCACCCAACCTCATACCCAACCTAATCACCCGATGAACTTCTCCAACCACCCTCTCGTCATCCTAAAGATTACCACGTTCCATAATTAGCAAGAAATCTCGCACTCCTCAAAACTCATAATACCACCCTCAAATGGTCCACAAGCTCTCCCTTACTTTCGGAAATGAGCCAACATATCATCACCAAAGACCCCCACAAACATATCAAGGTAGGGTTTAGAGACCCTATTCATGAGACCTATAGACATAGCCAATGCAGTAGCCAAACCACAAGACACTAACCCAAATTAAAACATCTAAAGGACACTAAGAACTCATTGACCACCGAAATTAACTCAATAGGAAGGACCTTATGCTCAACATTCCTAACCCTCGCAAGATGATAGAGACACTCCTTAGAAATCATCCCTTAGAGTTCAATTGGACCATAAGATAAGAAATGGATTTACCTCTTCACCACCACTCAAGGATGGGTTTATTGGGGAATTGGAATCTAACTTTTACGAGTCCTACAATCAGTGAAGACATAATATGCATGCAACTAATCCACCCAAGTATGACATCAAAATCCACCACATCAAATTCAACAAATCACAAGGCAAGACTTAATTAAATATGAACGCTGAACAACATCTATGAACTTTTCTAGCAACAATGGACTCACCAATGGGGTAGACACTTCATAAGGTTCACCTAACACCCAGGACACACATGTAGCCCACTAGCAACAAAAGAAATAATGAAAGAAATAGTAGCACCCAGACCCATCAATGTATACCCATCTAAGTCAAACGAAACTTCAACATACGGGTAGCAACATCGGGCGCCTCATCTCCTCTTTGCCTCCCTTGAAGAGCATAGAATTGATTGTGCCTTGGGGCACAAGCTTGATGACGCTCCCTTCCTCCTTGGCCCGCATTAGCACCTTGGCCTTGAGGACCATCACCTCAACCTTTGGGTTGAGCATGAGGACAACCACTAAATTTGTGCCCAAATCCACCACAACCAAAGCAAGAATTAGTCTTCTTCAAATATGGGCCTCCATGGCCTTTCCCACACTTTCGGCATCTAGGCTTTTCCATCCCCTCATCACCTCCTTGGAATATATTATTGGGCACCCTACCATTAGCAAACCCATCATTGGGAGCATTGGATAACTCTTGCCCTTGGAATTTGTGGCATTGAATAAACTTGCCACCCTTGAAATTTTGAAACTCACCTTTAAAATGGGCCCTCTTGGCCACACCAATCCTTCTCTTCCTAAGCTTTTAACCCTCAAATTGTTCGGGTTAAGTAATGAGATAAGATAAATCCATATCCCTTATCAACATGGCGGCACGATACTCCTCATTAACCAAGTCGGACACCCCCATCATAAATTTGTTCAACCTAGATCTTGGCTCGGCCATAAATTGTGGAGCATACTTGGAGAGTTGGTTGAACTTGAGGGCATACTCCCTCACACTCATAGACCCTTGCTTTCGATTCATTAATTCCATCATCTTAGCCTCCCTTAGCTCAAGGGAAAAGAACCAGTTGAGAAATGCCACTTTAAACTATTCCCAAAGGATGACATTGTTGTTCCCTTTCTCCTCCTTCCATTGGGTAAACCATATTTGAGCCACCTCCTTGAGTTGGTAGGCCTCCAACTCCGCCTTATCCTCCGATCTAACCCCCATAATAGTCAACACCTTGTACACCTCATCGATAAATTCTTGAGAGTCCTCGTCCACCTTAGACCCGTGGAACTCCGATTGGTTCATCCTAGTAAAGTCTCTCACTGTTGAGGCCGATGTAGAAGCGTGAGGAGCTTGGGCCCCTTGGTTGATTTGATTAGTCATGACATAAGCTAACATGATAAGAGCATCCCAGAATTCTTCATGAACCACTCATCCATCTTGAGGAGCGGGAGGAGCCGGTTGCTCCTCAGTTGTACGGGCTCTTCATCCTCTTTGAATTGGCATGATACAGAATAGCAAAGAACATTCGTTAGAGGAAAACCTTACCTTAACTTCTATAGCACGACATAGACCATGAAGAAGAAAAAAAAAATCCTAAAACGCCTCATAGCCTCCCATTCATAGTCATGGCGCGCTTCACAACTATGAGTAAGACTCTAATCAATGTATTTCTAGGACCATTAACAACCTAGTGCTCTGATACCAAGTTTTTCACGACCCAAACTAGGACCTAGATGTGACACGACGAATGGGGAACATAAAGGGACCCTAAACAAGCCTCTTAGCATACAATATACACATCCTTGGTTGCGAAAGCAATTAACCACAACAAAAGAGTCAAAATAGCGATAAAGGGACTAAGGGAAATCTTTGATATCATAAAAGCATAATGAGTCAAGCTCATAGCATAGATACATCGTACTACTCCAACAAAACCTCTGGACTTAGAATGAGCGGGGGCCAAGACACTTTCTGGGCTCACCCTCAAAATGTCAAATATCAACATAAAGAAGTTTTAAAAATAACAAGAGAAAGTATAGCATCCTCGAACTTAAAGACTCACCAAGCTTATCTTTACGATGTCAAACTAGCCATGTGGAGGAGGATAGTCAAATGGAGCTCCGATTCCTACATGGTAACATCGTGTAGGCATAGAGTATGCGTTAGTATATTTGAATACACTAAGTATGTAGCATGCGATGCAAAAAGAGATAAACAACATAATCAAAATGCATAATTATAAGCAATAGATAACATAATAACAATATGACATATATGATCAATGCTTAAAGCAAAATATGCTTTGCAAATCATTCGTCTTACATAGAAGATAATATATAATTGAGGGAAGAGACCTCAACCGACATAGAATAAGACCAAGTGAGCTACAACTTGGAATCCCGATGATTACCCCTCACCGATAAAAAGATGATCTACTTGCCAAGGTAAACCATACTTTAAACTTACCAGAACATGACCCAATTTTGTATGAAGTAACCTGTCTTACGAGAGCATGACCCAATTTTGGAAAACATTTCATTAAGAACTTCACCTTACCGGAACATGACCCAATTTTGGGAAGAACCTCAAGAGAAAGTGTAGTAAATGGATCCACTAGTAAAGCAAGGGTAAAAACCTCATCCTATGGTGGCACATAGTTCAAGGAAAGAGAGTACTCTCTCAATCCGTCAGTACTAATCTAATCCCATGAAATATATAAAGTAATCATAGCTTTAATAATTCATAAGAAACATAGAAACGTGACACAAGTAACTCTAAAACATCTTTGACCTCTAATGGTGAGCCTAACTTCAAACATAAGGATATATCATCATCAAACATTACCCTTGCATTAACATCAATACCAAAGGCTCATAAGAGGTAAAATTTATAAGAAAAGCGGGTTAACCTGGCTTTACAACATCATCAATATTTTTATGAATTAAAAACATCTTTAGAAAGCCCAAAATCATCATAAAATCACTTGACACATAAATCAAATCCTTAAAAAGATATTTTATCAAACACTTGGAGGGTGTGTAATACTAGTACAAAATCATGCAGTTCAAGAGTGAAAACATGTAGGAATAACCAATGTAAATTCACCCACCAACACTTGGCAACATTGTCTAACAAGATACATCAAAACCCCTCATCAAATCTCACAGTAGATCTTAGATTTATAACTCAAAACATGCATAGTTGAACAACATTTCATAAAATCCCAATGTAATTTATAGTCATAATCCATAATACCTAATACCCATAAGTAAATCAACTTGAGAACATGCATTTTATATGAAAGAAAAGTTGGGTACCATGGGTGAAAGGACTCAATGGTTGAAACCCACATACCTCAAACTTGAAGATTTCCTTGATGAGGATTTGATGGAGAACTTAAAACTTGAATGAATTTCTTGAGATCTGAACTGAGTTTGGAACCCTTGATTTTGGATGAAATATTTATCTGAGTGCTAGAGAGGGTTTTGGGGAATGTCTTGAATGATATGGGGTTGAAAAATGACTAAATATAGGTGTGTTTTATGTATAAGAAGGCTTAGGCCCAAGACCCTAAGGCCTTGGACCGAAATAGGAAACTAGAGTAAAACTAACGCTGGTCCACGCCTTGTTCATATCGCGCTAGGGGCGAGGATCATCTCTGGAATTCGTCATTTTTAGAATATCAAATTTTGATACGGTTGCTCTAATATCGAGGGTATACCCATCTCTCACTCAATTTTTCCCCCTGATCACGAATATGAAGTCAAATTTTTGATATCATGCACAGATTTTGAGATTTATGAAAATTATGATTGTGGACATTTTCGAGGCACATTTTTGGGCACTTTTTAGGGTTGTTTAAATAAATATCTCTAAGCTACAGACATGGAATAAAATAACATTATTGTTGACTTAAACAAATATGAGAAACTAAATGGTGATGTTTATGACATCTGGAGTCGTAAGATATGGTATGTATTAAATGAGCAAAACACGCTCAAAGACATAAATCATGTACTTAATTAGCTAAGAAGAGGAGAGCACTATTCAACATAGGAGAAAAATTGAAACTTACAAATCTTGGGAAAGGGCAGATTCCATTGCACGTGGAATTATTTATGCTCCATGGTTGATGAAATGATTCTTGAATGTGAGGAATTTCCTAATGCTCATTCGATATGAGGAATTTCCTGATGCTCATTCGATATGAGGGCATTCCTAAACGCATCTCTAAGTGTCATATATGTTGCAAACACTGAGTTAAGATAGATAAGTATTTGTGGAGTTTTGTTGAGTTACATCTGGATCTAGATGGATTTATATATATGTGGAGAATAATGCAAGACTGGAAGTCATGGGAATAGGCACTTGCAAAATAGACTTGTGTGGTGGCCGATCATTGATGTTGCATGATGTTTTGTATGCTTCAGAGATTCGAAAAAACTTAGTATTTGTCTCAGTACTTTTAGATGATAGTTTCGATTTGTTTTTTAGTCACAATAGTATTAGAATAACTCTATATAGTGTTTACCATGGTTTTAGACTATGTTATGATCGTCTCATCATTTTAGATTGTAATCTTTTCAACGTATGATCATTATGTTGATCGTTGTGTAATGGCATGTCTTTCAAGTAATAATGATATAGATGTTACATGGTGTAACAACTTGGCCCAATAGTGTGAAGTATTTTCCGCTCTTGGACCTAGCCTATCAAGGATTTGTCCCTTTGGACTCACCGCAAAAGGCGCCACATAGTATATAGACCAGTCCTTTACTTATATACCAACATCTCTCTTGTGCTTTGCCGATGTGGAACTTCTCATCTCAAGATGGGTTGTTACATAAACCCCCTCTATGGACTCAACGTCCTCAGTAAGGTTTGCCCTACCGCATGGGATTCGCCTCGACTCAGCACTGAGGTTTGCCCCACCTCATCGGGATTCACCTAAACTTAGTTGAACTCTGACCCAAATCGATAAGGCTGACACAAGAATAGCTCTGATACCACCTGTAACGACCTGGCCCAACACTATGAAGTATTGTCCACTCTTGGGCCTAGCCCTTCACAGATTTGTCCCTTTGGTGGGCTCACCCCAAAAGATGCCTCACAGTATATAGACGAGCCCTTTACTTATATATACTCAACATCACTCTTGTGTTTTGCCGATGTGGGACTTCTCATCTCAAGATGGGTTGTTACATATGGCATGCGAGATTAGGTCACATAGGGCAAGAACAAATGAATAGGTTGGCAAAATAAGGACATTTAGGTTCTTTTTCTAAAATTGAATTGCCGACTTGCTGAAAAGATTACATGAAATTTGGAAAAGCTAAGAGAGTTGAGTTCTCACTTCAATTAATCCATTATGACATTTATGGTCTAATGAATGTGAAAGCAAGTCTAGTGCCACATATTTCATTGCATTCATTAATGATTTCACGTGCTTTGGTTATGTCTAATTGATTTCTCATAAATCTGAAGCACTAGAGTGCTTTGAAAAATATATGAGTGAAGTTGAAAATCAATTAGATAAAAGAATAAAAGTTCTGGGAACCGAACGAGGACATGAATATCTGTCAAATCAATTTGAAGAGTTATGTAATGAAAAAGGCATAATCAGACAGTTAACTACTCCTTACACACCTTAACAAAATGGTGTGGCTGAAAGAAGGAATAGAGTATTATTGGATATGATAAGGTCAATGATGGCACAGGAAAATTTTGCCTATCTCCTTTTGGGGAGACACATTATTGACTGCGGCCTACATTTTGAATAAGGTGTCTTCTAAATCAGTAACTTCTACTCCTTTTGAACTTTGGTCTTATCATAAAAAAAACCTAGATGATCTATGACCTTGGGGTTGTGCTGCTTATATTAAAGATCATTTGGGTGAGTTTAGTAAATTAAGTCCAAAAGGAAAGGAATGTATCTTCATAAGATACTCAGAATGCTCCAAAGGTATGTGTTCATTGATAAGTTGGAAGATAGAAGAGTGATTGAAATTGAATCATGAGATGCCAGATTTGCGGAAAATATTTTTCTAAAAAGGAGTAATATAATTAAAGGCGAGCCTCTGTACGAAGTGTTGAATTCAAAAGACCTGATAATGTCATCAGATATATTCGATGAGGCAAATGATCCAGAGATGATTCTTGGTCCAAGTGGGAATTCTGAATCCCAAATTCCTATTGAGGAATCTGAATTTCAACTATGTAAGAGTACAAGAAAAGGAGTAGCTAAACAATGTTATCAGATTAAGGATTATGTTTTGTTTGTATCTCTCATGGAGTTGGATGAATCTAACTTTGTGACTGAGACTTTATCGAGTCCTAAAAAGGATAAGTGATTGAAAACGATGGAAAAAAAATGAGAGTCCATAAAAACCAACAAAGTCTGAGATCTAGTTGACCTTCCACAAGGACGTAAAGCTTTCAATAATAAGTGAATTCTCATGATTTAACATAAATCGAATGGGTCAATAGAGAGACGCAAAGCTCGACTGGTGGCTAAAGGTTTTACTAAAGAAGCTAGTATAGATTATGAGGAAACCTTTTCACCAGTTGTAAAGTTTACCTCTGTTCGAGTACTTCTGGCTATAGATGCATATTTAGATTTAGAATTACAATCAAATGGATGCAAGAACTATTTTTCTGAATGAAAAATTAAACAAGAAAATCTACATGGAACAACCTGTAGGTTTCATTGTGAGGGCCAAGAAAAGAAAGCACAAATCAAAAATCAAATCAACACTAATACTAGCCAAAAAGAAAAACAAATTAATCCAACACTAAGAGTGGTAATAGTAATGATTTTTTATTCTTTAGTTTTACATTGGTTTAGATAAATAAAATACATAACCTAATTTTAATTTTTCTTTAATGTTTACTCATATACTTAATAAGTACTTATTACACTTTTTTAACATGATTTATCACTTTAAAGTTATGATATTTTCATTATGACTTATTTTAGCATGATTTAATAATTTAAAATTAGGATCATTGTCATTGTGACTTATTTATTAGCAGTATTTATTTATGTGATCTTATTATTATATTTTGTTGAATATTTTTGTGTCTTCACTAATATCTGTTTTGTGTTTTTCTTGAAAAATAAATCCTAGATTTTTGTATTTTGGTAGGAGTAACGAAATATTTGAATCATAAGTTAATTATATATCCTTATAAATACTTTATCAAAATATTCAAAAAAAGAAAAAACTTGAAAACATGAGAATTTTGAAAACGGTCCAAAAATTCAAGAAATTAAAAAAAAAAATTGGGAAAACCCGAAAACCCGAGAAACCTGAAAAAACCCGAGGTTGAAAAACCCAACTTTTATTAGTTTGATTTGATTTATATATTAGAAAACCTGACACAAATAGATTGGTTTGATATTTAAAAACTCTGAACCAACTCGGTCCATGTACACCCCTACTTCCATATATACAAGATGGATTTTATTTTGAGTTATTATTTTATTTATATTTATCTATTACTAACACTTTTACTAAGTGTTTTTACAGGCGCATGAAGTTATTTATTTCTTTATTCTTTATTTATTCATTATTGTATAGTTATTGACGTCAGGCAATACTAGGATGTTTCTATTGCTTTTTTTTTTTTTAAATTCTTGTATGTATTTGATATTTGCTATACTTGTTACATATCTCCTCTTCAATTTGAAAAAAAATGAGTTCACTCTGGACCCGCAGTTGCGGATTCTGAAGGGTGCTAATACCTTCTCTTCGAAATAATTTGAACCTTTACCCGGAGTTATATTGGTTTGATAAACCTTTTTCAATAATTAATTGGTTTCCTTATTATCGTTGAAATTAGATTGCGACTCCTAATTTTTGTTTTCTAAAATTTGCTTAAATTCTTTAATTTAATTTAATTAATTACTTTTTATTGAGTCACCACGACGTTGAGCCTTCGGGATATCAACAGTAAGGTATATTTGTTTTTTCTTCTTTCTTTTTTTTTTTAAAAAAAAGAAAAAAAACCCTCCTTGAGCTTGTTATCTTCATTATCTTTTTAATCCTCAATAGTTTAACATTGTGTATATTTTGTTGGGACAAAATTTAGAGACGATCATTGGTAGAAGAAGTTAAGATATGTGTTAAAGATGACAAGAATATTGCATTTATGTATTTTATTCATGATTTTTGATAAGTCAAGTAGCTAAAAATTATGACCTTTATGATTTTCTTTAAATTTGTCATTTATTACTCAAAATGTGTCACAATAATCTTATGATTATGTAAAATCTTGTACAAAATAAGTAGGGATACACATGCAATGCATGTGTCCAAGAACTAGTATATATTAAAAATGAAATTTCCAAAGTTCAAAGTTAAATTATCATTTTGCCCTTATACTAAATTAAAATATTATAAAATAATTAATTGCTGAAATATTAATTATGTTATATTAGACATGAAAAAGTTATGTTATTCTTTAATTTACAAATTAGCAAAAATTAAAATAGAATCAACTCCTAATAACTCTCGAAAAGGTGAAAAGTTGAATGTATACATTGCATTCAATGATTTAATATATGAAAATTTATAGAAGTACATGAATTATAATTTTATATTTACTAAATGTGCCGACTATTTCAAATTATTTCAATAATATTTTTCCTTTTCTCTCTCCTTACTATTGATACAAGACCTTTCACATTGCTTATATTTTGATGTTCTAATTTTTTCTCCTATATTTTAGCCTTTATTTTCGCGTGTATTTTAGATTATACATCTTTCCTTTGTAAAATTTTCTGGATGTTTCAACCCTAAGATTTCTTAAGAAATCACCAGTCTCATATTTTGTTTCTTTTTTTTTTCTCTTGCTATTTTATACTTTTTGTTCAAGCTATTCTCCACTATAGGTTTTACATTTTTCTTTTTCAAAATTTTCTCTCCTTCTTTGAACCCTAAGATCACTGAACAAATCATCATTCTTATCTTCCTTTCGTTTTTTAAAAAACAAGAATATTTGGTCCTTGTTGAATTTATTCTTCTTCATCATTTGATTTTTGTGTTTGTATGAATTTTAATCCTTCTTTTAGTATAGGTCTCACACAATTAGAGATCCTTTCTAGTCTAATAATGTTGTTCAAACACAGTTAGTGTCTCAAATCGAAGAATCTCCACAAGTTGTCGAAGTTACTTAGGTTCTCACCGAGTCAGAAATAGATGTTCAAATGGAGGAAGTGTCACTTATGTCGCCCAAGCAACACCTCTTTTTTGAGGCTAAAACAGTCATTATCAGGAAATATAACCTAACCAAGGTTAGGGTCAAACCCATAGAGAATAACAAAGACTTAGAAGAATTCAATTGCAATTCGGGTTTATTAACCAACTTATCTTTCCGGTGGGGGGATTATAATGACTAGTAAAAGTAATGCTAAGTTAAGAAAAGAGTTAAACCAATATGAAGAGAAACTAGGGTATTGTGTTCTCCATGATTCTCTAACTCAGTATTACTAGATAGTCGAATTCTTTTCTAGTGTGTAGCATATATAAAACGGAAGAATTATAAATCTCCAAAATAATAGTAGCAAACTCTTTGGCCCAAATGAGAGGAGAATTTCACTACGTGATTTGGTCCATCCCCGCAATGTGACATTACTAACCGTTACCTATTGTCCCAGTACAACTTCCCCTTGGCCCAGTTCGGTTGATTAGATGAGAAACATTATTGAATCTTGTTAATTAATCTTTTTTCCTATTCATTACTACCTTGTTCCAATCAGTAACACTAGGCGAGTTCTAATGTTGGCCACCATTAGAAAGCATTCAATACGAAGAGAATTAATTAATAGATGCATGCATATTTTTCAAGAATTAGGAATTATCCGCTTTTACCTTGTTAGTTCTTCATGGTTCCCACAACGCTAGTTGTGAATTTAGCTACTCACGATCAGTGTAAATGCAAGACTTATGAATTTGAATAACATAATTAAGCACTTATATAAGAGAATTAAGCACAAGGAAATCCAACTCTTCAATGTGAATCACAAGATTGACATTAGAAGATGAAATTAAAGTTTACAAGTGTTTCTCAAACTCTAATGTTTTTTTTTTCTGTTCTCCCCTCCGTTCTCTCTAAAAGATAACCTAAAAAACTATTTATAGTGTTTAAAATACAAAATCGAAATGAATTAGGACAACTAGATCGGTAGGCTCTGCGATGTACTCTATGGGCCGTGTAACAGTTTACGACTCATATTCGGGCTTTCATCAATTATTGCTTTAATTTTGTACTTGTCTTTTACGACACCTCTCTATCATGACCCAGACCTAAGGTCCAGGAGTGACATATAGAATGGAGACCCAAGAGTCCCCGAACAAGCCTCAAAGTATCCCTACTTACATCAGTGGTTTGGAAGCGTATTCAAATAGTAAACACATAGTTCTAAGAGACGGGACAGTAGCACTCACACTATGAAGATGGAACAGGGAAAGGGAGTAACATGAATTCATATAGCACATAATACATAAAACTAAGGGGCAGGTAATTATAACTCACTATATGGGGGCAATTCGGGACTTAAGATCTTTCACATCATAACACATAATCATACCACAACGCTTATAGCCAAATCATAAGAAGATAATCAATAGGTAGCCAAAGCCATAACAAAATATCCAATCATAGCATTTGGCATATAAATGTAAAGGAGTTTACAAGATGTCCAATAATGCCTCTAAACATAAGATAGTTCGAGGGCCAAGACATACCCTAGGTTCACCCTCAAATTAAGTAAAATAGATAAAAGGGCACCATAGGTAGAAGGATGGTGGGTTGTCCTTGGAGGATAGGACTCACCACAATAAGAAAAACTTGAGATCCAAGCTAAACATCGTATGATGGATGATCGTAGCCCTCGGTCCCTACATGGTGAGATCATGTAGGCAAAAGTATGTGTTAGTATGTTTGAATGTACTAAGTATGCAGGATGTAATGCTAATGACTTACCAAACCTGTGACCAACATTAGATGACAGAGACATATAATATAGAAGGAAATATATATTAGTGAAAGTAGTATAAAATATGCCATAAAATAGAAGATGTATGATATGCATAATGCACATATATAGTGGGAATGTGACCTCAACCGAAAAGAGTAAGACCAAGAGAGCTATTACTTGGAATCCCAATGAAAACCCCTCAGCGGTAAAAAGGTGGTCTACTTTCCAAAGGTTAACCATACTTCACCTCACGGGAAAACCACCCATTTCATATGAAGAAACCTTCCTTGTGGGAACATTACCCATTTCGGATAGGATTGACACATAATATCATATCACATTATACTTCACCTTATGGGAACAACACCTATTTCGTACGAAGCGACCTTCTTTAGGGAATACCTCCCATTTTAGATAGCATTCTCATAACCTATGTTGGGCACATAGTTCAAGGAAAGAGAGGGATCCCTCAATCTATAGATGCTAAGGCGCCATCCCACAAGAATACTTGTAATATACATAGTTTCAAAAGATGCAATAGTTATTTCAAATCCATTCAATGCACATTTGGGCTTAAAAGCCAAACACCATTCATAATAATTCATACTTAGCCTCAAATGCCAAATCATAGTTCATAATTCATAATACTCATGCATAGGAATAGCTCATTCATATATACAAAATGGTGCACCCAAAATGCTCAAAGCCACAATTAATAGGCATATATGTGATCACATTCTTGTCATAACCAATATCTTATCCAAAATCATATATATAAACCTCATTGGGATTAACCCACTTCATAACTTTCATAAGATTCATTGTTCATGAATGCATATGCTATGGAAGTGATGAGAATGACATGAGTAATGTAGATTCAAACTAAATTCAACAATACATTATAAGATTATAGTAAAAACGTATGTAAAATTTACATTTAAAAACATAATATAGACTACCCATGCATAAATCAAGTTTGAAAGAGACATGCACATTCATATCTTCATAAATTCAATGTAAATAATCATAATAGAACTTATAGTAACTTAAAATCATAAATAAAGTACAATCCGCATATCAATAGAATTTGAATAATCACAATAATGAAAATCCATATTTAAAGTGAGTTTAATTCATGAAAATTTTCTTGAAAGAGTTTGTGTCTCCTTGATTGGAAGGTACCAAGGATCAAAACCCATATACCTTGCTAATGAAGAAGTTCCAAGAGAAATTTGAAGAAGAAATTAGTTTTACTTGATTCCCAAGTTTGCAATCCACAAGAGTTCTTTGAGAGAAGTTTGAGAGAGTTTTCAAATGTGAGGAGTGAATTTGAACCTTAGGAATAGAGTTTAGGTCATTAGGAAGTCTTTAGATAGCATAAGAAATCCCAAAAGACCTTTAGAAAAAATCGTGTTTACAAAAATGCCATTAATGAAACGAGTTGAAAAATAGCATGTCACCACTTCAAGGACCGAGTGGCACTACATGGACCGTGTGGTACTACACGGACCATGTACTTTCCCGTGAACCCACACTTAGAAAAATTTTGCTCAACAAAGGTCCGGAATGGAAAATCCTATATTTTGAAAAATTTGATGAAATCGATTTCACGAGAGGGCCACACGGGCCATGTCACTTCCCTTAGACAAAATTCTTCCACGATGAGTTACGAGATGGTGATTCTATACTTATTAAAATTTTCATTTCAGAAGCTATACAGTGGGCCTCACGGCTCGTGAGACAGCACATGGTTTGTGTGGGTGGCCGGGTCCCTCAACTTAGTCCTAGATGGTCGGATTCCAAGCTTAAGTCCACCACACGATCCGTGAAGTGTCACACGACCCATGTGGGGTCCAAGTGTGGCGGTCCTTAGCTCAAAACTCTATGCCAAGGGCCAAACACCCAAAATAAGGCCAAACATCACTTCTCTAGAGGCCACACGGGTCGTGTGACCTCACATCGACCGTGAGGTCCCCCTTGAAGTACCACCTTGGTCTGACTCTTTTCGAAATCGATATTTTCATACTCTAACGAAGTCATACAATGTTCGGGTCATTACATCATCTACCCCTTGGGAACGTTCATCCTCGGATGTGCGAGAATAAGGCTTGACTTAAGATATGAAACTTTCAAACACAAGATACAATGCACAGTTCATCATTTAAAATCGTATAGTCATTAAAAACCATATTAAAATGCATTCAAATCATTCAAGACATCAGGAAAAAAATCATTTTGGTGCACATGTATGGAATCATGTCATGAACTCAAGAGTGAAAGAATTAGGGCCACTTGGGAAAAGGAAGAACATAATACTTTAGGCTTGAGTAGATTGGACAAGATAGGGATATCGCTTAATCTTATCCAACTCAGCTTCCCATATACCACTTTCCACATGTTGATTTCTCCAAAGCACCTTGATCGAAGCCACACCCTTGTTACAAAGCCGCTTTACTTGCCTATCCAAAATCTCCATCGAAACATCCTCATAAGACAAGTTCTCATCGACCTCAAAACCTTCCAAGGGAAAAATAGTACTAGGATCACCAACCAACTTCCTCAATCTAGACACAGGTAAGACCGGACGGATAAAGCTCAAATCTAGAGGTAACTACAACCTATATGCCACATTCCCAATTCGCTCCACAATATCATAAAGGCCTACATACAGGGGGCTTAGCTTGCCCTTCTTACCAAAATGCGTCACACTCATATGTGAAACCTTCACATACACCCAATTACCAACATGAAACTGAAGATCCCTCTTCCTAACATCCGAGTAGGACTTTTGGCGACTTTGGGCCATTTTCAACCTTTTCCTAATCAACTTCACCTTCTCTAGCCTCTAACACCAAATTCGGGCCAATCAAAGCCATTTCTCCCAGCTCAAACCACCCTACCGGAGACCTATATCTCCTACCATGTAAAGCCTCAACTGGTGCCATACCAATGCTAGCATGAAAGTTATTAGTATAAAGCAAACTCAATTAGTGGAAGATGATCATCCCAATTGCCGTTGAATTCGAACACACAAGCTTTATATATATCCTCCAAGGTTTGGATAGTCCTATCGGATTGCCCATTGGTTTGAGGATGAAAGGTGGTGCTAAACTTTACCTTAGTACCGAGCCCTCTTTGAAATGACCTCCAAAAGTAAGAAGTTAATCGGGTAACACGATCCAATAGGATAGACCTAGGCATACTATACAACCTCATCAACTCCTGAATGTACAACTTTGCATAATCTTCGGCACCAAAAGTAGACTTGACTGGTAGAAAATGAGCCGACTTAGTCATCCGATCCATGATAACCCAAATAGAGTCAAATTGCCTTCGGGTCCGAGGCACACCAACCACAAAGTTGATGTTCACATCTTCCCACTTCCAAGTAGGAATGTCAATGTCTTGAGCCAACCCAATGGGCCTTTGGTGCTCTACTTTCACTTGTTGACAATTCGAGCATTCAGACACAAACTTGGCTATTTTCTGTTTCATGCCATGCCACATATAAACTTCCCTCAAGTCTCGATGCATCTTAGTAGATCCTGAATGAATAGAATACTGAGAGTTATGGGATTCACTCATGATTACCCTCCTAAGATGATCCACATTCAGAACATATAATCGATCTTGATACCGAAGTACACCATATCCTCCTTGGGAAAACAACCTCTATCCTCTTTTCGGCAACCAATTTCTTCAACTCAACTAATGATGGGTCTAGATCTTGCTTAGCCTTTATATCAATAACCACTAAGGATTCAGCCCCATTTTGGACATGTATACCACCATCATTGGAGTCGGCCAACCTAAATCCAACCTAGCCAAACGGTGAACATCCCTTGCCAACTCCTTCTTCTCCTCCTCAACATGTGTCACACTTCCCATAGATAGCTTACTAAGAGCATCAATTGCCACATTCGCCTTACCGGGATTGTATTATACACTCATATCCCAGTACTTAAGGAGCTTTAACCATCTCCTTTGCCTCAAGTTAAGATCCCTCCGGGTGAACACATATTGAAAATTCTTGTGATCAGTGAAACATCAACATGCACCCCATAAAAATAATGCCTCCAAATTTTTAAGGCAAATTTTACCGCTGCTAACTCAAGATCATGGGTCGGGTAATTACACTCGTGCACCTTCAATTGCCGAGATGCATAGACTATCACCTTACCATGTTGTATGAATACACAATCCAACCTAATCTGTGAAGCATTATCACAATACACTACAAACCCATCCAAGCCATTTGGTAAAGTCAAAACAGGAGCCGATGTAAGCTGATCTTTCAAAGTCTGAAACTTTATCTCACATGCAATGGATGAGAACCCTTCAACAAACCTCCTTTAATAAGCAACCAACCCAAGAAAACTCCAAATACTCGAAGGAATCAATGGCTTAGACCAATTCTTCATGGCCTCAGTCTTCTTCAAGTCAACCTAATATTATCACCGGACACCATATGATTGATAAAAGCCACTTCACCTAACCAGAACTCACATTTGTTAAACTTGGAATACAACTTCTTCTCCCTCAAGGTTTGAAGGACCAACCTCAAATAATCCTTATGCTCCTGCTCATTTCGGGAATAAGTGAGAATATCATCAATGAAGAGAATCACAAAACGATTAAGGAATGGCTTGAACACTAGATTCATAAGATCCATAAAAATGACAGGAGCATTAGTTTGTCCAAACAACATCATCACAAATTCAAAGTGCCAATACCTAGTCCAAAAAGCTGTCTTGGGAATATCACACTCTTTAACTTCAACTGATGATACCAGGAACGGAGATCAATCTTTGAGAAATAGGTAGCCTCATAAAGTTGGTCAAACAAGTCATCGATCCTAGGCGATCATGAATTACCAAAGAATCGATTGTAGATAATTATTCTTGATGGTTACCATATTCAATTGCCTATAATCAATGCACATCTGAAGAGATCCATCTTTGTTTTTTACAAACAATGCTGGAGCACCCCATAGAGATATGTTTGGCCTAATGAAACCCTTCTCCGACAAATCCTTTAACTCAGCTAGTGCCATACGATAAGGATGAATAAAGATGGGTTGAGTGTCTGGGAGAAGATCTTGTAACACCCTAGAAATTTTCAAGTGAAATAGGTCATCAGACCTGGTTCTATGAGAGGGTTTACAAGACGTAGGTTGGAGTATGGCCCATAGACCAAGTAGTAAAAGGTGTTTCAGAGTTGAAATTCTTTTATTAAGTATAGAATAACTTTTAAGAGAGGGAACATGACCCTTAACATGTTCTACAAGTCGTCTATCAACTCATGGAACAAGGTTCAAAAACTTGTAATTTTGGTGAAGATTTTATGAGAGGTAATATGACTCACTATATCTTCTATAAGTCGTCTGATAGATAGTAGAATGATAATTAGAAAATGATTATTTTGATTCACTTTCCACGAGAGATGACCACGACCCGTAACTTGTTTCACGGGTCATAAAAGGGGCTTTGTGGTCTACTTTGACAACTTTGCTTGAGGGGTAATTTTGTCTTTTCCCATCCTTTTTATTTAAAATCCATGATGTTTTGGGCTTATTTTACACCCCTTATCAATGCCCTAGTCTTGTTACTCCTCAAAGGTACCTAGAAACTCCAGAGAGCATCGTGGAAGGGAAGAAAGCTAGGGTGCCAAGCACGTGAATAGAGATTCTTTGAGAAGTTGATTGTTCTCCTATTTCCAGGTATGTTAGGGAAACATAAGCATGGAATATGTTCTTCCATGTGCCTCATACCCCGAATTGTTTGAGTTGTGAGTGAATTGAGTCTCCAATGCATATTTTTTTGAGGTTTTTCTTAAATTCTAATGTACTTCTACATTATCTTGCATGAATTACTATTTTAATAAATTAAATACTTGACATAAATAATTTTTTTTTTGAGATCAATGACTGCGTACTATTATAGTAAAAGGAAAATGTGGATAATCGTCCAACGAAGTCCTAACTTATTCACAAGCTTTTCAAAATAGCAGCTTGAGGATTCCTACATATACTAGCTTATTCCCATATCCAACAAAATACTGGCTTGAGCATCCATGAGTACAACTTACACAAACTGTAGA
>JAPFFP010000088.1:9255566-9276358 GCA_026153255.1 Solanum medicagineum
AATTCGACGTTGGGCCTCGTCTCCGTTTAGCTAGCAAATTTAAACTAAGCAAGTAGGTGACTCACCTACTAGATTATTGAGTCATATAAGTACCTCAATTCTCTCACTTTGTTTAGGGATGTTATCTCCTCAATTTAACACAAAACATGTATACACTCGACCCTCTTAAGAGTTAGACGCGCATATCGCCCATTAACACGAGATTCAAACACTTTTAAGAATTTGTGCTAATTTGACCAAACCATAAAATGATTTATTTACATAGCATTAGTACATATAAAATTTGGGGTGTTACATCATGAAATATATTGTACTCCTTAGTGTATGGTTTGAGGTTATGCAAGGTACACACATGTAGGGGTTAAGACCTATGCTACCTTTGCCCTCGTGTTCTATTCACTTACTCATTTCTACATGTAGGGTTTATGAACTATGTTATACTCCTTACCCTCTTGTATTATTTGACGTTATGCAATGTACTCATATGAAGGGATTATGAACTTTGTGGAATGTCTCACCCTCATATGCACATACACATATAAGGGTTATGACCTATGATACCTTCCTACTCTCATGTGCTATTCATTATCTCTTGTTTACATGTAGGGGTTATGAACTATGTTATCCTTTTACCCTTATGTACTACCCACTACCTACTAGAAGGGAATATGACCTATGTTATATTCCTCACCCTTTAGTACAAGGTATTTGGATGAGCTAATCATGTCATCTTATTGTGTTAAACAAGTTATGCAAGTATGATTATTTTTAAGCATGTTTTACTATAAGTATTGTTCGTACATGTCATGTTGCTAACATACTATTTCTTGCTATGATTATGCATTTTGATTGGAACGACCCCAAAAAATGCTTGAAACGTGCGTTGGAAGTGCCCGGAATCTTATTTTCTATATATCTAAAGATCCATTTCGAATTTTGAAAATTAGACTTCATATTGTTGTTCAGAGGATCCATATTAGGGTGAGAAGGGTCTAACGTCGATTTTAAAGCAAAGGAATCGAATTATGAAATTTGCACTTGGTGCAATTTCCAATGAGGGTCCGCAACCTCTCCGTGACGCGGAGAGGTGTATTTCCTACACTGTCTTTTCCTAGTTTGCCCAGACTTTTCTAAGTGTTGGACCTAAGTTTTCCCAAATGTATTTTCACCTATATTTAGCCTTGTTTCTCCCTCATATCACCCAAAATATTCCCCAATATTTCCCCAAACACCTTGACTCATTTCTAACCCTAAATTCCAGTCCCAAACTCAAGGCCAATCTCAAGAATTTTTTCAAGGATCTCACCCAAGCTTTAAATCTCCATTAAAGTCTTTTTCAAGAACTTCACAAAAGCTAAGGTATATGGTGTTGACCATTGGGTCCTTTCATCCATGGTGCCTAAACCCTCTTTTACTTAATATTGCATGATTTAAAGTTGATTTTACATATGGGTCTTGTATATTGAGAAATTTACTAGACAATGATTTTAGTTCATGCAAGTATGGTTGTTTAAGCATGTTTTGATCTTTAAATCTTGGATCTACTGCTGGATTTGATGAGGGGTTTTGATATGAATGTCTTGGGGGTGTTGCAAGGTATTGATTAAAGATTTTACCACTGATTTTCTTGCATGATTTCATCTAAATTGCATGCTCATTTACCCCATTACACACCCCTAAGGTGTTCGATAAAATGTCCGGTTATGGTTTCTTGAGGAAATGATGGTCTAAAGCATGAGATATGATATGATTGACTATATGACGATGAAATGAGCTTATGTACATGATGAATACTATCTAAAGTGTTGTGGTAGACCATTCCCAATTTGGGGGCCTAGTTGAGGGGTCAAAGACTCAACCACTAGGGTGATGGGTGCGATCATCACCAACCTAGTTGAGGGGTTGATATCTGAACCACTTGGGTGATGTCTGATCATCACCAACCTAATTGAGGGGTTGATATCTCAATCACTAGGGTGATAGATGCTATCATCACTAACCTGGATGAGGGGTTTGTACCTCACACGCTAGGGTGATGGATGTTATCATCACTAACCTTGATGAGGGCTCTGTACCTCACACACTAGGGTGATGGGTGCTATCATCACCAACCCCAAGGGGTTTATACCTTGGCAATCTAGCTTGGTCTCCCCTTCACATATGATATTCTATATGAGCATGATTTACTTAAGCACGTTTTTACTTATGCATTGATCATACATGTCATATTGTTATATTATGTCTCTTGCCTATCGTGATGCATTTTGGATTATGATGATTATCTCTTCTTGCATTGCATCCCACATACTTAGTACATTCAAATGTACTAACACATACTCTTGCCTACATGATATCACCATGTAGGGACCGGTGCCCAAGTTGATCATCCTCCTCTCCACGTGGCTAGACGGTGCTATTCCAAGCTTGTTAGTGAGTCCTCCATTTTGGGGGCCTCGATCTAAGTTACTATTATCCTTGTATTGAGACACTTTCTTATGTTCTGTTAACTATGAGGGTGAGCTCGGTAGCTTGTATTGGCCCCCGCTAAATCTATGTATTAGAGGTGCTTGTTGACATGTTGTGTATTTATGTATGAGCTTTGACTCTTTAACTCTTGATTATGACGTTTATACAAGTTTTTCCTTAGTCCCATTGCCCTCATTCTTAATCTATATGTCTTTGTATGGTTTTAGGAACAAGGATGTGTAATGACAAGTTAAGAGGCTTTTTTGGGGTCCCTACAGGTTCCCCATTCACCATGCCACGTCTAGGCCCTAGGTTTGGGTTGTGACATTGATTATGTTGTCTATCTCTTGTTACATTGCATCTCACATACTTAGTATATTCCAACATACTAACGCATACTCTATGCCTACATGATATCACCATGTAGGAACCGGAGCCCCGCTTAAGTATCTCCACCCAGGTGGCTAGTACAATTTCACTCAAACTTGTTGGTGAGTCCTCCATTCCGAGGACGTTGCTTAAGATCTCATGTCATGTTCTAAAACTATCTTTCTTTTTATGTATACTTTGACTATGAGGGTGAGCCCGGTTGCTTGTCTTGCCCCCTGCTAAGTATCTATGTTTAAAGGTGTTGTTGGACATGTTATAAATCTATGCTATGAGCCTTGACTATCTTTTTTCTTGATGTTTATGACATGGAAGTTTACCCTTAGTCCCATTTCCCATTGTTTATTCTTATCTCTTATTGTCATTTTAATTGCTTCCGCGACCAAGGATGTGTAATGATATGCTATGAGGCTTGTTTGGGGTTCCTTCGGGTTCCCCATTTGTCGTTACTTCTAGGCCCTAGGCTTGGGTCGTGACATTGCTACTCTCCAAGCGAACAACGTTGTAATGCCTAGTAAAATTATCAAAATACCCCTAGAATAAAGATGTGCAGGTAACATGTCTTTCCATGCTCCATTTGTGAATCCGAGGCCGGAAATCCGATCAGCATAGAAAAATGAGTGAGAAAATGGTCTCGTTTGAATTTTAGAGCCATCGGATCAAAAAATAATTTTTCAATCCAAAATTTCTAGAGATTGTGCATACCCAAGGCACAACATGCCTGGACGCGGACATGCCTTGTGTTTTTCTTTAACTTTTTGATGAAAAATTAAAAACTAGTTCGAAAAATTTTAAGGGTAAAAATATATTGGTGCGCGCCCTGTCAGCGTCACATATTGGGACATTCCGAAGTGAAATTTTTGTTTTAATTTGGGGGGTATTCTGGTCAATTATCAACTCCTCCTAAGTTCAATAAATAAATATAAAGATTGTTTACATCAAGTCAAGTCCAAAGAATTTCTACCAACTAATTTTAGTATGAGTTGATAGAAGGGTCAACGTCAAATGACCATATCTCCTAAAGTATAATGAGTTAGATGACCCATAATATATTAAATTGAAAATACTTGAATTAGCTTTCCAATGCATCTAATTTCGCCTTAATTAGAGTTTGGAGTAGAAAGTTATGACCATTTTAGTAAAGACGTGCAGAGCTGTCTGAAGGTCCGCGTCCGGAGCGCGTCACAAGCCCAAAACGGACCCTTATGAGATAAGCTAAATGATATTTTTTCCTTCTATTTTTAGTTCACTTTCATCCTAAAACCTTTGGGGTCTATTTAAGTTCAGTTTTCATAATAAAAAATCCTCTCCTTTACTCCTGAACATAAATGCTCACGAACCATCAAGAAAGTCATCAAGTTAGGATTAGCTTTCATGATTCATCCTCAAGGTGAGTTATTCTTCATAAATTTCAATCTACCTAACCCAAATTTCTTCATCTATTCATGAATCTCTAATAGAATCTTAAATCATAACCTAAGGTTTCAAGAAAATGAATTCAAGATTCTAAGAAAGTATTGCTTCATCCGTCTTCTTCAAGAATTAAGGTTCTTCATCAAGAACTCTAAAGATTCTAAATCAATAATTCAAGAATCAAAGAGGAGCTCTTCAAAAAATGTCTTTCCAAGTTCTTCCACTCTAAAAGAACTACCGAGATCGAGGATTTTCTCCAAGAAAGCTACTATTCATCAAATTTCGATTGTAATATAAACTTTCCAGGTATGTAAGGCTAAACTAAAAGCATAAAATTGTTTTCTCATATGCCCCATAGTTGGTCTTAGAAGTGAGTTGAAAGTTCTCGAGTCTACATGCATGATTCTTGATTATTTTTTTGAGAAATCATTTTTACTACATGTATTTTCATATGTTGATTATCATCATAAACTTATTTCTTGAATTGAATATTTTTCATGAGATATTGCATAAACCCTATATGTTAACTTTTAAAAATATGCATGAAAGAAGATAGAGATTGAGTCTAGAGCCATGATTGAGAATGTCAATTGTGATTGTGATGTGAGAATGAGGATGAATTGATAGTACTTGATGGTCCATAAGTCTTCCCAAATGAACTCTAATGATTTGTCTATTTGATTGTTCCCTAACAATTGTTCTAAGCCTTGAGCAATTGATTGAGATGTTGATTGATGAGATGATAGAGTCTCTATGAGAATGATTGAAAGATGAGAGTCTCTACGAGGCTGATTTGAGGTGAATTGATTGAGATGGTTTGATTGGTTTGATTGGATGAATTATTTTATGAGCATAAAGTAATGGGAGGAGCGTCTAGCACCAAAAGAGTAAGAGTTGGTCCAACTTGCACTTTTCAAACTATGTAGCCAAGCATAGGTGATGATTAGGAATGCAATAACACATTATATTGAGGTCCCCTCTTGATAGAGTCCCTGAAAAAATAAAGGAGTAGTTTGATTTGTTGGTGGTCCCTAGTGGATTCGATTTATTCCAACTTGGCAAGTACAGAATGGTTATGGAAACATCAACGTGATTGTTGTACAATCACTGCCTCATAAGTGATTGTTGTCAAATAAGAAAAACTCCCAGAAAGTTCCCAAACTGAGTACTCTGAGTCGAGATGAGATGAGTCCCTCTGAGACGATTCTGATTTGATTGATGAGTTGATTGGTTGATGGGTCACTTGTCTACTATTTATTCTTACTTTAGATAGACATTTGACATGTTAATTGTTATTATTTTGAGTCAATTGGTTTTCTATATTATTCTACCTATTTCGATTTTATTCAGCTATTTTACATACCGTACATTCCACGTACTGATGCCACTCTAACGCTGCATCATTTCATGATATAGATACAAGATTTGGAGATCATCAACAGGTGCATCTTTGAGATTTGAGACATTCAGTTGATTGGTGAGTCTCCCCTACTTCGGAAGATTCATTATATTTATTTCATCTTGCTTTAGAGTTAGACATTTATTAGCTTTATTTTTATTGAGGTAGCCATGGGTCTGTCATTGGCACCACTTGATAGTGATAGAGACTTAATAGACTACAGTCGAATGTTGATGTTAAGACTTGTTGAGCTAGTTTCTTTCTACTAGCCTTTCCATTTATAATATTATTTCAACACTAGATGAGATGTGCCCATTTACATCCTTATGTCTTCCGATGATTAGTAGAGTCTATTGATTGAATGAATGTGATGAGGCCAAGTGGTTCACTTGAGGACTAGTAATAGTCTTTGAGTGCGGGTTACGTCTAAAGTACCCTCTCGGGGCTTGACACACGTGTCCTCGTCACATTCATTCAATGAATATTTAACGTATCAGCGGAAGACTAAAGACAAAAAAAGGAGTGGACAATCTCAATAAGTAAATGATCAAATAAATTAATAAGACTAGTAAAAAAGGAAATAGCCCAAAATAAATATTCAACTCACAACAAATTAAACTCTAGTCTATGAAGCCTCTATCAATTGTTCAATGGTGCCAATGACAGACCCATGGCTACCTCAAATCAAAATAAAGCTAATCTAAAGTTTAACTCTAAAAAGATGGATGAAACAGATCACGTGCATCCTCCGAAGTCAATGAGGACTCACTAATCAGCTAATGTATGAAATAAATCTTCAAAAAAACGTCTATTGATGATCTCTAATACCTATCTCTGTGTCATGAAATAATGCAGTCCAAATGGACGTTAGTACGTGAAAAGTACGAGTATGTAAAATGGCTAAATGAAACATATCAAGGTAGAATACTATCAACTCAAACAACTCAAATCAAGAGATAAGGAACTCAACCAGAATGTCAAATATCTATCTAAAGCAAGAATAAGGAGTAGACAATGACTCATCAATACAATCCAATCCAATCAGTCTACTATCGATATAGAGCCTATCTGGGAGTTTCTCTTATCTAACAACAATCACTTATGAGCCAGTGATTGAACAATAATCCCGCTGATGTTGCCACAGTCGTTCATTACTTGTTAGGTAAAGAATGAATCGGATTCATGATGGATCTTGTCAATCAAGTCCTCTATTATTTTAGGGACTTATAATCAAGAGGGAACATCTGAGTCAGTGATTCATTCCTTGCCTAGCTTGGCGATGTAGTTAACGAATTTGAGATGGGCTTACTTTTACTTATTGCGGTGATCGATACTCCTACCGAGAATCAATGCTCATAAGACGATCCATCTAACTCAATCAGATCAATTATCTTACAAGAACTCTTATCAATCCACCAATTGTATCACAACTGACCATTTTAGCCTATCAATTATCTAATCAACTCAATTCTTAATCACATCTTTCAAAGGAACTTAGACTAATCATTAAGAAGACCATCTATTAGACCAATCTTTAGAATTCAAGTTTGGGGACTCTTAGGACCATCAAGTTCTATCAACCTATCATCATGCTCACATCACAATAACAATCTTCATTCTCAAATCAAGGCTCTAAACTCAATCGCTAGGTTCATTCAAACAATCTTTTATAATATAACATATAGGGTTTGTGCAATAACTTATGAAAAGTATTTAATCAGTAAAATCAAGTTTATGATGATCATCAACATATAAAAATATGTAGAATGTATATAATTTACAAGAAAACATTCAAAAAACATGTATGGCGACTCAATACGTGCAACAGTTTTTCTATTACCATCAGTAAGGGAACATGGAAGAACGATTCCACACTTTAGTTTAGCCTTATATATCTAGTATGGAGTTTGAAAAACGAATCTGCAAGAATTCGTCCTCAGTTCTCTTGAACTCTCGTTCTTTCTCTCTTCTCATTATCCCTAGTTTTCATTAGAAATTCAAAAAGGCTTAAGAATGGATGTTAAAATCATTTTTCTGCTTAAAACAACCTATTTTGATCATGTTTTAAGTTTAGGAGGGATTGAAAAAGGTCTGGATTGCCCCTCGAGAAAAACTAAATTTTTTCCCTTCAGCGTACCAAGTTCGCATTGCAAACTTGGTCAATTTGGGGTTTTTTGTCGAAAATCTTTTTATCGAGTTTTCTAATCTCGTAAAAAATATTAGGATCACATCCAAGTATAAATCTATGACAAGTCTGCAATGCGAACATATCGAGCACTTCTTTGGAATTGTGTTTTTGCTTTGAAAAATTATCTTTTGATATGATTGCTCTAAAAATCAATTGAGACCATTTTTCCACATAATTTTTCATGTTGATCATATTTTCAACCTTAAAATTTGCCAATGGAGTTTGGAAAGATGTATTATGGGAGAATGTCTGGTCTAGGGGTATTTTTGGTAATTTTACCAAGTGTAACATTATCTCCCTTTAGACATCATTCATCCTCGAATGAAGAGTAATGATGGACATTAAGATACGAATAACAATCAAGACCTCTCTCAACAATTAATCAACCAATCAAACTATCGACCAATCAATAATCTAGACAATCGTTGTGCAGACTCAAGAATAGACAAATCAACTCGGGAATAGACAAATCAATTCAAATCAAGAGTAAGGATGTTACCTTCAGCATTCTTATCATTAGGCACGAATAGATGCAGGTATATTTCCTTCATATCTTCCTCAGCTTCCCACGTGGCTTCTTCAACAAATTGATTTCTCCATAGGACTTTTACTGACGCTATCTCTTTGGTTCTCTATTTGCGAACCTAATGATCAAGAATTTGGACTAGAAACTCTTCATAGGACAAGCTAGACTTCACTCAAATACTATCAATGGGGACTACCAATGAAGGATCTCCTAAGCATTTCTTCAACATCGAGACGTAAAAGACAGAATGAATCCCGTCTAGCTCAGAAGGTCGCTCTAACTCATAAGCAACCTTTTCAATCCTCTTCACAATCTAGTAGAGGCCAATATAATGGGGACTTACCTTCCCTTTTTTTCCCAAATCTCATGACACCCTTCATGGGTAACACTTTCAAGTATACCCAATCACTCACTTCAAACTCCAAGTCTCTCCTTATCACATTAGTGTAGGACTTCTGGCGGCTTTGTGCAGTCTTCAACCTTTCTTTAATAACCTTCACCTTCTCCATCGACTGATGGAAAGATCGGGTCTAATAAACTCGGCTTCTCCAACCTCAAACCACCCAATTAGTGATCTACATCTTCTCCTAAACAAAACCTCATACGGAGCCATCTAAATACTTCCATGGTAACTATTGTTATATATATGCAAACTCAATCAAGGGTAGGTGATAATCCTAATTACCCTTAAAGTCAAGGACACAAGCTGTCTACATTTCCTCCAATGTCTGAATTTTATGTTCTGCTTGGCCATCTATTTGGGGATGAAAAGTAGTAATCAGATTCACCCTAGAATCCAATTCTTTCTAAAAATATCTCCAAAATTGAGTTGTGAATTGAGTTTCTCTGTCTGAGATGATGAACAAGGAAACTCCATGCAACCTCACAATCTCAGGGATATATAACTTGGCATACTCTTTTACAATGTCAATCGTCTTGACGGCTAAAAAGTAAGTTGATTTGGTCATCCTATCCACAATAACCCATATCGAATCATGTTGTTTTCGAGTCCTCGGTAGACCCATGATGAAATCCATATTGATCATCTCTCATTTCCATTCAGGGATCTCAAAGTTCTGAGCCAATCCATATGGCCTTTGATGCTCAACTTAAACTTGTTGACAATTTGGACACTTGGAAACAAACGCACCAATATCCCTCTTCATTCCACTCCACCAATAGACTTCCTTAAAGTCGTGGTACATCTTGGAAGAGCTAAGATGAATGGAATATCTAGAGTTATGGTCTTTAGCCATAATTCTATCTCAAACACCATCAACATTTGGTACACACAATCTACTCTAGTATCTCAACACACCATCTCCCCCTTTGGAGAAAATCATCACCTTCTGTTTATGGACAACTTCCTTCAACTGAAGTAGAACATGATCTTGGTCTTGCTTTTCTTTCACCTCTGCTTAGAGCCGTCAATATGGGCTAGGCCCGTTGGGCCAGCCTGGCTTAACCTGTGATTTAGCAGGGTTAGGCTACGACTTTTGGAGCCCATTTATAATATGGGCTTTTTTAGCCCAGCCTGAATAAGCTTGCTGATTTGTAGAGCTTTTGCAATATGGGTTGGGCTGGCCCGTGGGCCGAATTAAAAATAATTAAAAATAAAAATAAAATAGAGTATTAAAAATAATAAGAGTCCAAACTCAAAGTTCATTTAAAATTTTTAAATATTAAAATTAGATACAAATTATATTTTTATAATATATACTCCCTTTGTCCATCTTTATCTGTTCTTTATTGATTTAGCACAGGGATTAAGAAACAGTAAATAATATGAGCAATTTTACTAAATCACCTTTTGAATATAGCAACTAGAACGTCTTGAAAAATGTAACAAGAGAATAACTTATATAATTAATGATAAGGGTAAACTAAAAATTAAGTTTGAAATTATCTTTTGAATTCATGAAGTGGACAAGTATGGTTGGACATCTCAAAATAGTATAGTGGACAAGTAAAGATGGAGGGAGGGAGTAATAGTAACACTAATACTATGTAATATTGTCCTGTTGCTATTTATTTTAATATGTTTAAATTATAATTTAATTGAAAATTTTATTTAAAAAATATAAGAATAAAAATGTGGGGGCCCGGCAAGGCCCTCGGCCCACGTACAAATGGGTTGGGCTAGCTATTTTTTAGCCTATAAAAAAAAGGGGACCACCCCAGCTGGTCTGTCAAATTTCAAAGCCTGTAAAGGCTAGCCCGAATAGGGTGGGCCGGCCCATATTGACAGCTCTACGGCTCTGCTACTAAAGATGAAGCGAACCCATTCTGGACATTGACTCCTCCTTCATCATTCTCTATGAGTTGAACTCCTAATCGGGCCAATCTACTCATTTCCTTAGCCAACTCTTTTTTTCCTTCCTCAACATGGGTCGTACTACCCATTGACAACCTGCTAAGAGCATCCATAACAATGTTAGCTTTACCTGGGTGGTAAAGAATGCTCATGTCATAGTCTTTGAGCAACTCCAACCATCACTTTTCTCGCAGGTTGAGCTCTTTCTGACAGAAGATGTACTCCATGCTCTTGTGGTCAGTGAACATATCCACATGTACTCTGTATAAGTGGTGATACCAAATCTTAAGTGCAAACACCATCGTTGTCAACTCAAGATCATGAATTGGATAGTTTCTCTCATGAACCTTTAGCAGTCTAGAAGCATAAACTATCACTTTTTTCTTCTGCATCAGCACACAACCCAATCCCACTCTTGATGCATCACAATATATCACAAAATCCTCTGTTTCATCAGGCAAGGTTGAAACTGTTACAGTAGTCAAGCTTGTTTTTAATTCTTGGAAACTCTTCTCACATTCATCAGACCACTGAAACTTGATCTTCTTCTGAATCAATTTAGTCAATGGTGAGTATATAGAGGAAAATGCTTCAACAAATTTGTGGTAGTAGCTTGCCAACACCAAGAAACTTCTTATGTCAGTCGGAGAAGTTGATTTGGGTCAGTTCTTAACCGCCTCAATCTTTTGGGTGTCTACTTGAATACCATCGCTCAAGATAATATGGCCTAGAAAAGCCACAGACTTGACCAAAAATTCACACTTTGAAAATGTCGCATACAACTCATGGTCTTTGAGAGTCTGGAGAGTGATTCTGAGGTGATTGACATGTTCCTCCTTATCTCTCAAATATACCAAAATGTCATTGATATATAAAATCACAAACATATCAAGGTACTGTCTGAACACTCTGTTCATCAAATCCATGATCGCTGCAGGAGCATTAGTTAACCCAAAGGACATGACCAAGAACTCAAATTGTCCATAACGGATCGAAAAGGCTGTCTTTGAGATGTCATATTCCCTTACCTTTAACTGATAGTAACCAGATCTGAGGTTTATCTTTGGGAAGCAAGAGACACCCTAAAGTTGGTCAAACAAATCATCTATCCTGGGGAGAGGATATTTATTTTTATATGTGACCTTGTTCAGTTGCCTATAATCAATGCACATCCTGATAGACTTATCTTTCTTTCACACAAACAGGACAGGATCACCCCAAGGGGAAACACTCGGCCTAATAAAGCCATTCTCTAACAAATCTCTCAATTGCTCTTTGAATTCTTTCAACTCAGCAGGGACCATCCTATGAGGTGGAATCGAGATAGATTGAGTATCAAGGAGAACATCAATCCCAAAGTCAATCTCCCTATCAGGAGGGACTCCAGGAAACACTTCAGGAAATTTATTCACAATCAGGACTCACTCTAGAGTAGGAGGCTTAACATCATCAGTCTTAACTCTCGTAAGGTGATAGACTTAAATTTTAGGGATTAGCTTTCTGGCCCTAAGGTAGGAAATAAACTTATCCTTTGGTGCAACAGAATCACCCTTCCACTCTAGGACCAATTCATTCAGGAATTGGAACTTAACAGTTCGGGTCCTGCAATCAATAAAGGCATAACAAACGTGAAGCCAATCCATGAAAAAGATTATATCAAAATCAATCGTTCCTAACTCAATCAACTTAGCCAGAGTATCCTTATGATGGACAGACACTACACAGTCTCTATAAGTTCTTTCAGTTAGAATAGACTCACCAACTAGAGTAGAAACATCAAAGGGTTCAAGAATACACTCAGGAGTTATATCAAATCTACTGACAATGTGGCACCCAGATCCATCAAAACATAACAATCAAGAGTAAAGACTTGAATCATACCTGTCACAACATCTGGGGAGTTCTCTTCATCTTGGCGATTACCCATGGCATACAAATGGTTTATAGCTCCACTTGCGCCTAACATAGCACCTTTCTGGTTCTCTCTAGCTGGTAAGACTGGTGCAAAAGACCAAACCTTATCAGCCCACCTTGGTTAATCCTTATGAAAGTAACCCAGTTGGCTACACTTGTAACATGTATCACTTCCTTCATAGCATTTTCCTAAGTGCAACTTGCCGCACTTACCACATGGTGGCTTCCTCGTGAACCTTGAGCCACACTAGCCTATGATTGAGATCCCTGGGCTCCAAAATTCCATGACTTCTATGTATTACTATTTCTGGGCACAGGTGCACTAACAGATGATGGTGCGTGCCCCAACTAAAACCTGCTACCATTCCCATTCCCTCTCTTCCCAACATTATGGTTGGATGTTTTAGCCTCTTATTTTTGTACTTTTCCATGTCTTGTTGTCTCTCTACATCAGCTTGTTGTAGATAAGTCATCAACTTCCCAATATCCATATCTCTCACAAGCATAGCTCCCCTTGTATCTTTCTTCGGCCCATTGTTCAGCCCATCAATATACAACCTTATTCTCCCTCTCATATCTGCAACCATATCCAGAGCATAGTGAGACGGCTGGGTGAACTTGAGCTCATACTCCTGCACAGTCATAGAGCTCTACTTCAAATTCAAGAATTTTCTTATACCTTGGCCTCCCTCAATTCTCTCGGAAAGAAACGCCCAAGAAAGCTTCCTCGAACACTGTCACTAGGGCTCCCTCTCCTCTACCCTTCTTTAACTAGTCAGACCACAGTCTGGCAACACCTTTGAGCTAGTAGGCAGCCAACTCAACTCTATCAACATCAGCCACATGCATCACCTGAAACACTTTCTGAAGCTCATCAATATAGTTCTCTGGGTTCTCATTAGGTGTAGACCCTGTGAACGCAGGTGGTTTCATCCTCAAGAACTCACAAACTTTGGATATGTCTTGCGCATCCTATCTACCCACTCTTTGTCTAACAACAGGTGCTGGCATAGCCTAGACTAAAGTTTGGATAACCTGGCAAAGCTCAGCATTCTAGATTTTAGCTTGTGGTGGTTGTTCAGGGACAGCGAGGCCTATGGGTTCATAATGATCCTGGGCCTCTAGTTGGTTAACATTTTGTCTGGCAGGACACCTTATTCCTCTAACAGCTCTTCTTGGAGGCATGATCACAATTTTTGTAAACGCGCAACGCATGAATTAGATGAGAGCTTTAATAGAGTTTAACTCTATCGCACGAATCAGAATGTGAAGAAGTCTAACCATTCCTAATGTCCTATAACCTCCTACTTATAAAGTTCGGTGCACAACATACCCATAAATAAGACTCTACTAGACATGGTTTCATAGAATCCTTAGGACATTGAACTTTGTACTCTAATACCAAGTTTGTCACACCCCCGGAGGGTACCCTGGACGTGGCCGGCACTCACAGACTATTGCTAGTCCCCAAGCAAGCTACTTGGCCTCATCACATTCATTCAATCAATATTTAAAGTATCAGCGGAAGATGAAAAATAGAAAAAGGGGTGGACAATCTCAATAAATAAATGATCAAATCAACTCAATAAGACTAGTAAGAAAAAAAATAGCTCAAAATAAATGTTCAATTCACAACAAATCAAACTCTAATCTATGAAGCCTCTATCAACTGTTCAATAGTGCCAATAACAGACACATGGCTACCTCAAATCAAAATAAATCTAATCTAAATTCTAACTCTAAAAACCTAGATGAAACAAATCATGTGCATCCTTCGAAGTCAAGGAGGACTCACCAATCAACTAATGTATGAAATAGATCTTCAACCACTATAAATCCAATATAGTATCACAATGATCAGCAAAATTTGATATTTCGTCCTTATCTCTTCCTTTTCTTCATCATGCTTCTTTATACTCTTCTGTGATCCCGAAATCGAATTCTAGCATGTTCAGTATAATCCATTTCACTCCACCTAAAAAATTTACATCCAACCTGTTTACAAACAACAAAATAATCATAAAAATTGAATCTTGAACATTAAAATTTTAAACTAAAAAATAATTATATAAAATAAACTCATACTCGACCATCCTCACATCCAAGAAACCAATGACCTGGATTATTTGCAGACCAAGAAATCTTCATTATAGCTCTTTTTCCACAATGACAAAAAAGATTTGAAGTCATTATATACCAAAAAGGTAGAAATCGAGCAAAAAAAAGGAAGAGAAAAATGCTTGTGTTTTCTTAATAGAAAGAAGAAGAAATTGTATTTTGATTTCAAAAATAATGATTTACATATAAAGGAATGTTATTAGGGGTAAAATAGACAATTCAACCACTTTTTACCATTGTGCACTTTGGAAAAAGGCAACCACACGCTCCATTTTTGTGTGCAAAACATGTTTTGCCAGCTTGGATGTATGTGTTTTAATGATTAAAAAAAACGGACTAGTTGAAGTGTCTGTTTGTGCATTCTGAAAGTTGAAGCTCCAATTTATGATTTCAAGCCAACGTTAAAGGGCTAATTTATGTGTTGTGACGTTAGAAATTCTAACCCATGACTTTACTTATAAATAATGAGTGAAAAATCAATCCAAATGAACTCTAAAGTTCGATTCTCGCTACCTGCATATTATATTTAAAATATTCACCTAACTTCCCCCCTTATTAGTACGACTAGTCTACTGCCTTTCTCATTTTACTGCCATACTTTGGCCATATTTGTTGCAATACTTTACATTTTCCTTTTCTTTATTTCTCTATGCAATTTAGGTTGAATTTAGTAAAAATGAAGTTAGGTTGAATTTGGTAAAAGTGGATTTACCTTTCATTACTTTTTTTATCATTCACTGTCACATGTTTTTCGTTATTAGTCGTTCTTTCTGTTTTCTTCTTTTTTTTCTTTCCCTTTTTCCATATCTAGTTTATTTTGCTTATGAATTTTTGAGACGAGGGTTCTCAGGAAACAACCTCTCTACCTTGTGAGGTAATGGTAAGGTCTGGACACATTCTACCCTACCCAAACCTCACTTATGGGATTGCACTGAATATGTTATTGTTGTTTTTTTTTTTTTTGGTCATTTTTTGAAGTTAATTTTATTGATAAACAAAATGAAAAATTAACAATATTACTATTTAAAAAGTATGAGAGATTAATTGTTGTCATTTTTTTCATGATACATTTTAGGTGATTCTTTTATCTATCATATTTATGATTAGTTTCACGAATAACGATTTTAACTTCATTGCACTAAATTATTAATTATTTTTCGAAACGAAAACATTCAACCTGCTTTGTTTTGTGATAAACTAATTCGAGAGATTTCTTTTTGTTGTGATTAATAATTTACTAATGGGCATTTTAGTGATTCTTTTATCTATCATATGATTATTATTTACTAATAAACAGACTATAATAGTTTAGTAACTTTCATGATATTCACGTAAAGGTGAATAGAGCCATCAATAGGGGCTAATTCATTTCATTCGGGCTAATCTATATAAATTTTGAAATTTTTTTTATGGACCAAAAACAACTAGTTCAACCCATCAATACATGGGTCTTGGCGAGTCAGTCCACATTTTTACAAGTATTTTTTTTTTATAAATTTTTTAGATTAAATTATGATTTAAAAATACTAAAACAAATAACAACAGGACAATATTACATGTTATTAGTGTTACTATTACATATTATAAAAATAAAATATATAATTTTAACATTTAAAAATCCTTAAGTGAACTTTGTGTTTGGACTTTTATTGTTTTTAATACTCTATTTTATTTTTATTTTAAATTACTCTTTAATTCAATCCACGAACAGACCCAACCCATATTGCAAAAATCCTACAAATCAACAGACTTACTCGGACTGAGCTAAAAAAATTTATTTTTTAAATGGGCTGCATTCTATCAGGAATTAGATGAAGTTGACCCAAGGAAGCTAACCCATACTGACCACTCAAAAGATGAATAATGGTTTCGTTACAAATTTATGAGCGCACCTTTTCTCCTTTTCGAGTAATGCGTTAAAATCCTGACTGATCCTTGATTAAAATACAACATGATGACAGAGGAAATATAGGTCCATGGTATTGCTTGACAAGATCCTTTCCAAGGATTGCTGAGAACCTTTGTCCCTTTACAACTCTGACCTTTGTGACCCTCTATTGTGTAAAACAAGCTTCTAGACTGAGTCATCAACAAAAGCTTCACCTGAAAGTTTTTTTTTTTAGCTGCTATAAAAGCCTGTTCGAAGCAAATTAATTCAAACACAAACACAAATTACTTTCAAAAATATTGCAACTATGTTTTCTCTTTCACAAATGCCTTCAACAACATCAGTCCTGTCAGCATACGCAACTTTTACTGCTTCAGCAGTTGTAGTTAGAACTTTAGTCTCAGAAGTCCAGAACATGACAAACCAACTTATACCCAAAAATGTTCAAGACAAAATCTTGTCTAAAGTTGGAATCTTTATGGGAAACTTCTCTTCCCAAATCACCCTCATCATTGAGGAAAACAATGGTATCACTCCAAATGAAATCTTTGAAGCTTCTAAACTGTACTTGGGGACTATAGTGTCCTCAAAGGGTCAAAATTTCCAAAGCAGAGAAAGAAAAGAAATTTTCAGTCAACATTAATAAAGATGAGAAAATCATTGATACATTTGAAGGAGTGGAACTCATTTGGGAACTGAAAATTGTGGAAAGTCAGAAGACAAATTGTGATGATGGCTACTTTTCTTTAGATAAAGTCGAAAAAATATGGTACGAACTCAGTTTCCTCAAGGGTCACAAGGATATGGTGTTGAAAACTTATCTTCCATTTGTTCTTGAAAGATCAAAAGCCATAAAAGAGGAAAACAAGGACTTGGGAGTTATGGTGGGGAAAGTGTGAATCTTGATCATCCTTGGACGTTTGATACACTAGCAATGGATCCTCAAGAGAAGAAGAAAGTGATGGATGATTTAGAAAGATTTGTTAGAAGAAGAGATTATTATACAAGAGTTGGCAAGGCATGGGCAAGGGGGTATTTGTTGTATGGACCACCAGGAACAGGCAAATCGAGCTTGATTGCAGCTATGGCTAATTATTTGAAATTTGACATATATGATATGGAACTTTCTAGCATGCGTGGTAATGCTGATTTCAGAAGAATGTTAGTCTCTACCAACAACAGATCAATTATTGTTATTGAAGACATTGATTGCACCATTCAAATACACAACAGAGATGATGGACCACACAATTACAATGATAGTGAAAGTCGGATGAACTCTTACAACCCCCTAGATCCGCCCTTGAATATTTTGTGACGTTTGTATTGTTAATAAACTTTTTTTGTTTTTCCTTTTTGTCGTGGACAGGTTACACTTTCTGGAGTGCTAAACTTCATTGATGGGCTATGGTCGAGTTGTGGAGATGAAAGAATATTAGTGTTTACTACCAACTTCAAAGAAAGACTAGACCCTGCATTGATAAGGCCAGGAAGAATGGACGTGCATATTCACATGTCATTCAAGATCCTTGCATCCAACTACCTTGGCCTTGATAATCACTTCAAATTCGGCAAAATAGAAGAGCTTCCAACTGCAGTGAATGTGACACCAGCAGAGATTGCACTTGATGGACTAATTAAGTTCCTCAACAAGACTGCAAACAGAAAATTGTTGATGAAATGAACAAGGAACAAATAGAGACTAAAGAGATGAGGAAACGTAAAGCGCAGAATTTTCTCATTTCTTCATTTTGTCAAATAGAAATTTACTTGTTTGTTCAACCTAGTTGGATCAACACTTGCTAATTTTGCAAAATACCGATGTTTTACCAAATATCACTAGATTGCTAGATACAACCAAAAAATTTCCAACAATCTTTGAATATCATAAGATAACAAGCAACAAGCTAGCAAAGTCGAGCAATGACAATCACCAAAAATCTAAAACAATAGCAAGCAACAAATTCAAACCACAAGCACAAGGTAAAATTTTGTTTACCTTCATGCGCTCTGTTTGGCCTCTCTTGTTCCAAAATGTAATGTGATGGTCTCTCTTCGTTGGAGAGCCGGAAGAGAAAAGGAGACGAGTCATTTGTCGGAGAAGGAACGGAAGGGGAGAGGTCAAGCAAGGAGTCCTTCATTACCTTGTTTGGTAATACTTTAAATATGTACTACTTCATTAGTTAATGTTTTCCACCTACAAGAAGTCCAATATTTTGCTTCGTTTGATAATCATGGCATACAAACAAACTCACAATGCAACTTAGCCTTTTACTTCCCACCAGCAAAGCCAAAGGAACAAGATAACTGTGACATAAGAGGTGTTTTGGACTGGATATGGAGTATTGCTACACACATCTCAGGAAATAACAGCTCTTATATTCACATCTAATGGCTGGCTTTTTCCCTGTGACATCAAGCTATAGCATTAACTCATGGATAAGCTCTAGCTATTCTAAAGTACCCAGACCTGTACATCTCTTCCACAAAAAAACTAAACTTACCCATTCGGATAGGACAGAAAATGAGATAAATTAGAGATTTACATACTAGTAAAATGTCAAATATTTAACACTGGTATACAGAAAAACTCTTGTTCTTCCACAAGAAATTCCATGCCTTGCCCAATTTTTTCCGCGAGGTTGACTTGCACAATGGCTTTGAATCTTCAGAAGGCATGGCCAATGTCTCAGTGTTTTCAATCCGTGGCTGAGTTTGAATCGGTGAGGCTTCTCTCTGTCTCTGCTCACGAAACAACATCAAAAGCTTCTGAGCTTTCTGCTTTCCTCTCATAGTTCCATTTACTGATACCGACACCAATGAAGGTATCACTCCTTCTTGGAGGACCATTTGGCTGCATTTCTCATTTCCATTGCATAATATCAACATACAAGCTGCAGCTTGCTCCTGTTCTAAAGGCTCTCCAATGTCCAAAACAGTTGCAAGGCTACTGATAAGACCAGGAGATGACACAATTTCGTCCCTTGCAGATTTACTTAAAGATAGGTTTATAAGAACTGCTATGCATTTTTCTGTCGTATGGTCATCCGTATTCGACATAAGAGTTTTCAGGCCATCCAGAATGCCAGCTGACAGGAGGTGGGGTGTATTTGTTGGATTACTGGACAGATTAAATAATGCATGGAGAGCGTCCAGCTTACATTGAGTATTGGTCTCACACTGCAAGACACTGATCAAGAATGGAATGGCTTCACCAGAACCAATAACGGGCTTCGCTTCCTCGAGGCAGGAAAGATTCAAGTAAAGAGCAGTTGCTGCACTGATGGCACTAGAACTAGCAACCATTCTTCCCAGCAAAGGTAGAACACCTGCTGCCAGCATCAACTCCTTGTTCCTGAAGTGCAAGTTGGAAAGATGTCAGAGATGTCGATACTTCTAATCGAAGTATAAAAAAATTGAAAGGACATGGGAACTTATTTGAACAAGCTAAAACAACATGCACTAAGATTAGTTTAGGCATTTAAAGGTCAGGAATGAATTCATCTAGGGCGATAAAAACTATGTTAATTATTGAAATGGATATACATCACCTTTTAATGCTTAAAGAGGGCAACCACTAAAGGGTAAGAAAGAAATCATGCTAAGTAGAACCCATCGAAGAAATCCAGAAATACATACAATCAAGTTCTTGTTAACCTCTCCTTTTATTTATTTATTTGGTTAACTTCAAGTACTTGTTAACCTAAGTTCATCTCCTTTAAATGATTTTCATTCGACAAACAAGATGGTAGTGTCCCCTAGACCCCACTTGTGGGATTCCACTGGATATGTTGTTGTGAACAAGATTGCTGTGTCTGAAATATCAACTTGTGTTATAAATATGCAAAATAAAATTGGAAATTCACCTTAATTACTGAAGCCAATGTATATGAACATCCTACCAACAAAGACTACTCAAAAGAGTAGAATAATATCAAAGCATGTACTCATGGACAAGACAGTTAAAGAAGAGCAAGTAAAGTATCATCACAAATTGTACTTAATTTGTTTTATAAGATGAGATCTGGAATGATGTGACTGTAAAAAAAAAAAAAAAAAAAAAAAAAAAAAAAAAAAAAAAAAGGAACCCGATTTTTTCAAAAAAAAGGCGGTGGTTAAGAAAGAAAAAAAAATGGGGGACCAAGGAAAGAAATCAAAAGTTTTTTGAATTGTGGGATG
>JAPFFP010000088.1:9276458-9337862 GCA_026153255.1 Solanum medicagineum
ATGAGAAATGAAAACTAGATAGGTTTGTAGGAATAGTCGTCAGCATGCCGAATGGTAAAAAAAAAAAAAAAAAAAAAAAAAAAAAAAAAAAAAAAGAGAACTCGATTTTCTCCAGAAAGATGCAGTTGTTAAGTAAGGAAATAAACTTGTGGACCAATGATAGAAATTCAAAGTTATTTGAATTGTGCGATGCCAACGCGACAAGTTCATCAGAAAGGCATAGATTATTTTGACAGCTGGACAAAATAAGTACTTTATTTCCTGAGCTAGAGGTCCTTGGGAAAAACTGATCTGCAACTCTACAACCATAATAAAACACAATAGAACACACCTGTTATTGTTCACGCCAAGGTTGAAGAGGGCCATGGTTCCAATCTCTTGAGCAATCTCATTCCTGGTTTCTACAGCACACTCCAAAAATCCCACTAGTGCTTCAATAAAGCCGTTTGCCCCCATATAAATCCTGATTTCTTCATCATCCTTTAGCAGATGCCTGATCTGTTCTACAACTCTGAACTTCTTCCTGAAATCTTCCCCTTCATTTAAGATGGCTAAGAAGTCCTCGTATCTTTCAAGAGAAGTGACTTGAAGCTCATCTTCCTGCACAGATTCATCTACTTCATTTCCTTCGGCCTCCTCAATAATACCACTATCTTCCAAAGGAACCACCTTGACACCTTTGAACTTGCAAGAAGCAATACTTCCCGTAGATTTGGAATTTGCCGACTCACTTTCAGACAAAGCCAGTCTCCAATAATTGAGATCAAGGGACTCAGGTGGACCATCTGGAATCGGAACACCATTCTGTTCACACCAACTAGCAACTAGACCTTTCACACAATAATTAGGAGTTAAACCAAGATGAGGGAGCTCCTGCTGAGTCTTTGGGCATGTGTTGTGTCCATCGCTGAACCACTTCTCAATGCAAATCCTTTCATATGTTTGCCCAGAAGCAATTATCACAGGGTTATACATTAACTGTAACGATATTGGACACCTCAACTCTTCAGGAGGAACAGGCATCTGGTCTGACCTCCTAAAGTTGGGTTTAAAATTAAATGAACTAAGCTTTGAGAGTTGCCGGTCAAAGGCATGAATATTGCCTCCAGCTCCAATACCATACTCAAAGGATCCCTGAACTGTGGGTGAACAAGGTGTTGAACCCTGTGAATCATTGTCATCTGACAATTCAGATCTAAACAACTTTGAGTATTTTCTAATAAGATGCAAAAGAAAAGCAACAATTGACTCTTTCCTTTTATCCTCTTCTGCTCTGGCTCGTTCAACAAGCTTCTTCAGAGCCCTTCTTTCTCTGAGAGCAGCTCTTGAAGAAGTTATACCGAGTTTTGTGGCAGCTTGGTGAAAAGACTCGAGTTCATTGTTGTCATTACCATTGAATTTTCTCCCCTGCTGAAGCAATGCAATTATCTCATCACCAACTTGCTTCTCCAGCAGATCAAGTGAGAACTCAATCCCCTGAAGTTCATTTAGAACTTCAGAGATCTGGAGAAAAAAAAAAAAAAACCTTATCATCAGAATCAAAATGTTGAACAGCCACAAGGTAATGGCCCTTAAGAATGATTTATGAGCAGGACTCCATTTCATCAAATTAACCGACGGCACTAACACAAATTCATCTATACCCCTTCAGCTCCATCCCTCAATCAAAATGGAAGAAAAAGAATCCACCATCATATTTGTACAAGAGCATAAATTACACTAGAAAAAGACATGAAACTTGGCATACTACAGAAATAAGAGAATACTACCTGACAGCCGATACTTTGTGGTACTATATCTTCAACACGCTTCAGACTATCTTCAAGAGCACATCTTGCTCTCTCAAACTTTACAACTATAGAGTCCCCTGTTATAGCCTGAAAACAGAGATATTTCAATAAATATAATAACAACAACAACAACAACAACATACCCCCACAGGTGGGGTCTGGGGAGGGTAGAATATACGCAGACCTTACCACTACCTCATATAAGTAGAGAGGCTGTTTCCTGGGAACCCTCATCTCAAAACCCATAAGCAGAAAGAACTAGATATGACAAAATGGAAAGGGAACAGAAAGAGCGACTAATAATGAATAGCACATAGCAATATGTAAATATGATAAAACTAACACATATACAACAGATATTTCAATAAATATAAATTTTTTTCCAAAAAAAGAAACTTTAGGCGGAGGGGAAATGGAACCATCAAGAACATTATAAGCATTAAGCAAAAATCAGGAGTAGCTCTTTTTACTACTTCTGTTTGGTAATAAACATACTGCATGAGCAAATAAATTAATAGTTATATCTTACGAAATAACACATTACATTGTTTGATTTGTGAGGTTAATCAAGTACTCCATTTGGAAACTATTGTTAGATATTAAGAACTACTACTACAACTCAACACCAAGCAAGTTGGGAGTGGTTAGAAAACATAATAAGAAAAGAAGGGCAAGCCATATTATTCAAGAAACAGTTAGCACCACAAAAAGGAAATCTTGTTATGTAGGAGCCCAACCCAAGGTAAATCACCAAAAGACGACGAAGTCACCTTCATTTCCCTTTTAAGAAATATATACTATGATAAGTCAGAAGACTGCCAGAAAACCTTTTTCTCAATATTGACAATCAGAACTAAAGAAGTAGCATCATTACCAGGTAAAGTTTACTGCATTCAGCGCAATGCTGAAGAACGTTCTTCGTTTTCTCAAGGGCTATGTGCAAAGCACATAATGCTTGAATACCAGATGTGCTTCTTGGTCGTGCAGCTTCTAGTTCAGGAAATATTCCCAGCACTTTTGCGTATATAGCGGATAAGCTCTTGCACATTCCTCCATGTAACTAAATTAACAGA
The DNA here is from genome assembly GCA_026153255.1 of Solanum medicagineum. Taxonomy (NCBI): domain Eukaryota; kingdom Viridiplantae; phylum Streptophyta; class Magnoliopsida; order Solanales; family Solanaceae; genus Solanum; species Solanum medicagineum. The sequence continues at coordinate 9,279,322 of JAPFFP010000088.1, forward strand.
AAACATCATTACATACAGAACAATGATAAATGAACATTCAGAAACAAATACAAACATCATACTTAGATGATACAGAAGAACAACTGAAACCATCATATGCCTATAAAGTCAACTGGATGAGAAAAGGTTATTGAAAAGCTAATGAGTCTGCAAAGTGTTTTTATTTCAGAAACCAACCTTAGGAATTTCGCTAGTTGTAGGTCTACATAGATCCAATAAAGTGAAAAATGAAAACAACACGGAACCAGCCATCTGTATAATAAGAGTTTGATAAGCATACCTTAGGCTCACCGATAGATAACAAGCTCTCCTCAACCTCAGTATTCTCCATCATCAACATTGAATAAAATATTCAACTTCCCTCAATCACCTCTATTTGAAATAATTGTGAAACATAACATCAAGAAGCGGCAAATGTATTATTTACAGGAACAACAAAAAGAATATTTATTTCAGATTTAAGCAAAGATGGACAGATTCAAATCTGACAAAAACACTAGGCGATTTCTACCTGTAGCTAAAGTGGGAAGTGTTATGAAAGAAAGAAAAGCAAAAGTATAATGGATAATCTAAACACATAATATTCCAGGAAATAGTTGAACAATTCGTCAAATAAATTAAATATAATTTAGATTTGCAATGAAGAAAAAAGGCAAGCTGGGATCCATAAAAGCTGGATTCAATTCCTTCATCAATATACAACAGAAGATTTTTATTTTTTGAAAATCCCAGAAAAGAAGAAGACCAAAAAGGTTTGTTTATATACAAGTTAATATTTGGAAAGAAGGGATTTTATACGTACAAAAAATGAACCAAGGAGGCTTCATGAAAAGGTAGCTGTGCTGAATTTAACAATAAGAATACATTCGAAGGAAAATATAAAGGGTTATTGTTGCAGATCGGAAATCTTGATATTTTATTGCTTAGATACAGAGAAGATGGAGAAAGAGAAGGAAGAGACAGCTTTTTACTAAATATACATTTTTTTTTAACAGATATAGGCGAGAATGAATGAATGAATGCATGTGACCAAACACTACTTTATTTATGATTTCAATTTTTAAATTTTAATTTCTAAAAATGAAGAGATTAAACTCATTTAGATGGATTTGACGTGTAATTCACAGTGAAAAAGGTGCTGGTGGGAATATTTGAAATAATATTCAATTATAAGCTGACAACATAATTTATTTACCCACTTGCAAACTGGAACTTACTAATCACTTAATTCTTACTAATCACTTAATTGTTTAATCATTAATGAGTTAGTAGTGTACTACTCACTTCCTCATTATTTAACTTGATATGATATTTAAAATTTATAACTTAAAATAATTTTCAATATTTATTTGATTGAGATTTGTTTTATTAATAATAAAAGAATTTTAAAATTTAACAAGTACCATTTTTTGTATACCAAATAAAAAAAAAGTATGTTAAATTAAACAAATTTTTTTTTAAAAAAAACAAAAAAGATTTTTTGTAAAAAAATTCAATGACGATGTTGTATCCCCGGCTAACCGGGCCGACAATTGCCGACCTCCGAGTTTGTCGGTAAGCACACCTGTCATAGTTATTCTGTTGATTTTCCATTTTCACCCCTGCTTCATACTCTATTTTCTTCATTTTTTCTCGTTTTATTATTTTAACAATAAATTTTCACCTCTACTCATCTCCTTTCATATATTAGGCAATTATTTTCTCTTTGTATTTTACTCTTGGAATTACTCGCTTATTTCTGAATTACTTTTAAGAGTTAACATTTGAATTCATAAAAATAATGTGATAAAATACTCCAAACAATTATAATTTTTGTTAATATATAAATTAAAAATCTATCTATCTATATTTATTTATATCTATCTATCTATATTTATACTATATTAAAAATGTGAAGGTCCTCACCAATGTTGTTTGAAATTTTTATCCTTCATTAAAAATCTCTTTTTTAGATAAAATCATTTTTTCACCATTTTTCTTTAAATTATTAGTTAAATATATTATTGACTTTTAAAATTATACTTTCACCATTTTTTAAAATTATTATTTAATTATATTTATAATATTTTCTTAGAATTTTTGCACTTCATTAAAAATCTCTTCTTTAGATAAAATCATCTTTTCACCATTTTTATTTAAATTACTATTTAATTATATTATTGACTTTTAAAATTGTATTTTTACTAGTTTTCTTTAAATTATTATCTAATTATATTTATAATATTGACATTTAAAATATACTAAAAGAAGTGATAAAATAAGGACGACGTATGGAAAGACTCCTAAATCTTCCTTATTTGATAGACTTATACTTCTTTCTTATTTGAATCAAGAAAATACCCTACAGTCGCTAAGAAAAATTCTAATTTATCATGTGTTCTAGTCAGTGATAGAATATATAAACCTTCCTTGTTTGATAGACTTATACCTTCTTCCTTATTTGAATCAAGAAAATACCTTAGAGTCGCCAAGAAAAATTCTAATTTATCATGTGTTCTAATTAGTGATAGAATATATATATATATATATGTGTGTGTGTGTGTGTGTGTGTGTAGTATTTATTATCAAACGAGATAAATGCTTTGATCACGCGTAAAACGCGTATAGCAAGATTAGTGTAATTAACAAAAGTGAAAGGGTAATTTAAAACTGTATTTGGAATTATACACATCCCAAAAAACTTTTTTTGTTTTGTTTTGTGTAAGAACTTTAATTGGGTTAAGGCTATTAATGGAAACTCAATCTTTTTTTTTCCCATTTATAGAAAACATTTCAGTTGGTAATATGAGCCACATATTTTGGAAAAATTAGGATAAATGAATGAATGATTAGACCTTCTATTCTAGATAAAAAATATCAGATACATATATTTTTTTCCATAGATTGCATAGTTTGGAAATAAAATTTTAATTAATAATTATGTATCATTTATATTATTATTTATAATAATTTTTTATTAATAATTCAGCGTACCTCATGCCTCAAACTCGATCCTCCCTTGACTTTATCATTCCTTAAGGAGACATATATTATATAATAATAATATGATATACTTTTATACGACAAGTTGTCAATGTCTTTGCCTATTTTTATACTTTAAAATTTCAAACAAAGACTAGTGCTATTTCCCCTTTTATTTTTTTATATTAGTTAGAATAGATAAAAGTATGTGGACGATGAGTCAAATTTCAAACATTACAAAAGAGACCAACAAGTGTGATGTAAGATATTTCCTCCCATTTATGTGATGTAGGTTGTCTAGGTAGAAAATATTTGATATACATGTATATCAAACTAGTAGGAACCATTATATGTAAATATTTATATCTATACTTATTTATCTATTTATATTATATTAAAAGTAAAAAGATTTTTAAAAATATTATTTGAACTTTTTAAAATACTCCATTTTAAATAAAATTATCTTTCCATTATTTTTAAATTATTATACTATTATTTTTTATTTCATATTAAATATTGGCTATAATAAGTATTTATTGTATTAATAATGTTGTGTAGGTTTAGAATTCCTTTTTAGGAGTAATAATATCACTAATATGAAATTAATTAGATATTCCTTTTAGAAATAATAATATTGCTAACGTCTTGTCTTTCTTTATTTAATACTCTCTGTGTTCCATTTTAATTGAATTTATGAGATAATACACATATATTAAGAAAAATATTTAAAAGATAAAATTTACACTAAACTTTCCACTATTGTCCTTTGTAAAATCATAAATATGTAGTGTAATTTATGTTCTAGAAAATATAAAAGTTCAATAAATAAAAAGACAAATATGGAAGAAGCTTCAAACATTAACCTTAAACTTTGAACAATTTAAATAGGGAAAATGCACAAGTACCCCCTAAATTATAACCAAAATCTCAGAGACACACTTCTTATTACCCCCCTAAACTTATTTTCCGTAACTAAATACCTCTTATTTGCCTATGTGGCATGTAGGGTCCGCATGTGTACTTCACATAAAAACTCAGGCGCTTGGTTAAGGGTAAATAAGGTGCATTAAATTACGAAAAGAAATAGGTTCAGGGGGGTAATAAGACCAAGTAAAAGTTTAAGTGTTTCTCTGGAATTTTGGTTATTGTCTAGGGGGTATTTGTGCATTTTAAATTACCATTTTTAATATCTCAAAATATTTATCTAAAGTTTTCTTATAAAAAAGTAACACACAAGCTTAAAAATAATAATTATTTTATATCTCCAAATTTTATTATATAATCTGATCTATAGTTTTACGGATATGTTCGAGCTAAAAAACTGTTGTTTGTATTTTTAGATCAAAAAAATTAGCGGAGAAAATTTGACAGCGATATGTCACTATCTGCTACTTGACTTCAAGTAAGAAATTTCGATCTTCTAGTTTTTTTTCTTTCAAAATTTGATTAAAATACTTATATTGCATATATATATATATAACGAAATAAAAAATAGTGCTCATTTTTTCGACTGTGCAGTGTTGTGTAATATTTGTGCAAAGTGTGGTCATGCAAGGGGGCCAAATTTTTTATATATTTTTATACAAGCTATATTCATTTAGATGATTTTTTTAATTTTGCTATAAAGATCATTCAAAATATCAATTTGTTAACATTAATAACAAAAATTTCAGAGACACACTTAAACTTTTATTTGGTCCTATTACTTCCCTAAACTTATTTCTTTTGTAATTTAATGCCCCTTATTTGCCTACGTGGAATATGGGGTCCGCACGTGTACTACGCACAATATAATTTAGGTGGTTAGGTGTGTTAAGTAGGCAAATAAGGGGTATTTGATTACGAAAAAAAGATAAGTTCAGGGGGGGGGTAATAGGACCAAGTTAAAGTTTAAGTGTGTCTCTGGGATTTTGGTTATAGTTTGAGGGGGTACTTGTGCATTTTCCCATTCAAATACTTCGAACATAGAAAAAAACCTCAAAAATTCAATCAATTTGGAATGAAGAGAGTAATAAATTTAGAGTCCACTTATAAATCTTTTACAAAAGTGGCTCAAGCTAGATAAGAAAAAAAAAATTGTTTTAGAATTCAATAGTTACTATCACTTTAGGTTTAAAATTCTTTTACCAACTAATGTTACTTATACTGATTTTCTTGAACTTTAAATCCAAAAGTATTTAGAATAAAAAAGAGATAAACTGGTATATAATTTTTTTTGATATTTCATATTTTTTAATATGAAATTCGGATAGTATTAATGATTATACATGTAAAGATAGAATTATTTTGATTTGAGGCAAGTTTTTTCTATATCTTTACTTTATTTTTGAAGTTACATAATCATAAATAGTAGTGCATTTATAATAGACAATAACAAATTCGAAGATTGTTGGATTGAGATAAATAGTTTGCTTAATATAACATATATTTCTTTTATTGATAAGTTTATTTACTATATAATTATGTATATAATATGATTCCTATTGATTCGGTATTGTTTTTTCTCTATGATAAGTATTTTTTAATTAAATTTTTATTAAAAGTTAATAAAATGTAAAGTTATAATAAATATATTATATTATTAAAATAATAATATAATAATTGAAGAAAAAAGGTAAATAGATGATTTTGTCTAAAGTTGTAACACCCCATGAAATTACTAAAATGCCCCTTAACTTGATCGTGCACACAACGTATCTTCCAAAGCTCTGATGGGAAATTCGAGATCGAATTTGCGATCAGTGCGAAAAACTGAGTCGGAAAATAGTCCAGACTCGCTTTATCGCGCAAAAACGCGAATTATAATTTTTAAAGAGGGCTTAAAATAGTGAAGTTTCCGCGCCCCTTCCACGATGAGGAATGGACGTAGAATCACACTTTGCTTTTTTCAAAAATTCGACGAAAATCGAAAATTCGCAAAAAAGTATATTTTTGCACTAGTGTGCAACGGGAGGAGCAGTTTTTCTATTTTGATTCGGGAAGGGCAATTTCATCCTTCCGACATATTTTTATACTTCGCACACGATTTTTGAAGTATAATTAGTACAAAAAGGGTTTTTAAACTCAAAACTATTCTAAGTCTATTGATTTTACATTAAGTTAGAGAGACGAACAGGAGAATCAAGCAAGGGTTTCTTCTTCCAAGTTCTTCGAAAGATTTTCATTCCCAAGTATGTAAAGGCTACCCAAAAGTATGGAATTACTCTCCCATGTGCCAATGTAGAGCTAAGATAGCAAATTCGTTTCTAGAAGCTTTGATTGTGAATTCTTGAAGGTTCTTGAGTATTTACTTTAAGTTCTTGAATGACTACTTTAGGTTCTTGAATAATTGCTTCGATTCTTGTACACTATCTTGAATTTATGTTTTTCAATCATTAAATAACAATTTTATATCATGAACGGATAATCATCACGTTTAAAACTTACTGTATTTTCACCTTATTATATGATTGTGACTTGATTCTTAAATTTTCTTCTTTGCAATGACTTGAATAATGAACTTAGGGGTTGTTTAGAGCCTTGAATGTCTGAGGATGAGGTCTGACTGCGTCTAAGTCCTGAATTGAGTGTGGGGATGACTGTGATAGTTGAAAATTATTGTTCATAGAGTTAAATGGGTATAATTCCCTTAGATTGGATAGAAAATCTTGCCCGTAGAGATTAAGTGATGAGAGTTCTTAATGGATTGACAGACTTATGAGCATATTGAGCTCTGGGAGGAGTATTAACATCGAAATGGGTAAGAATGTGTCCCACTTGGACCCATTAACTACGTGGCCAGCGTAGGAGAGGATTGGACTGTGAAAGTGGATGTTTCCTTTGTCCCAAAAGAGGACTTGGCAGACTTTTTAGATCCACTGACAGACTCGTCTTTTACCCCGGCAAGGTACTGGACAGATGTGGCAGTGACATCTCTTCGTTGTATCGCTACCGGCTCATAGGTAGTGGTTGTCGGTTATAGAAACTCCCAGATAGATTTCATAATGATAGGACTCAGATGTGATATGAAGACTTGATGCTTGATAGCCAGTGAGGTGATAGAGTCTTGTCTCTTATATCCGAGGTGAGGCTAAGTGATTGATGAGTGTCAATTATACTGTTTCCTTTTTCTTAGTCCATTTTACATATAGTACATTCCACTACTAACGCCCATTTGGCGTTGTATCGTTTTATGATGCAGATACTATAGACCGAGGACTTCAGCAGCCCGATCGTTGAGGTTTAGAACTCTTCATTCCTGACAGTGGTGAGTCCTTCCCAGCATTCGGAGGATATTTATTTTATGATTAGATATTCTTTTATTTAATGTTTCGTAGCCATGGCTTGTCATGGTACCGTCTTAGACTATAACACAGAGGCTTTATAGACATGGACGTAGATGTTGATGTTGATGTCAAGGGTTCTTGTCCCTCATACTTCTTTCTTCATTATTGAGACTTTTCGTTATCTATTCTGGTTTCTTATGATAGAATGATGTTGATAGTATGAGCCCACTGATAGGATAAGTTTTGCATTCAATATATCCTTTCTTTCCGCTGATGAATTGACTGAACGATGACAAAGAGACTGAGTGGTCCGCTTGGGGGCTAGCAATGGTCTCCGAGTGCCAATCACGTCTAGGATACCCTCCCGGGGCGTGACAAAAGTAAAATAATTAATGAAGAGAAAAAAATTCAAACAACAATATTAAGAACCATCATACTTCTAACATAAAATATAGTCTAGGATTCCTTTATAGTTAATTTTTCCTAATACTTTTTACAATTTTCTCTATATCTATACCATATTAAAAGCGTGAAAGCCCTTAAAATGTTGTTTGAATTTTACCCTTTATTAAAAGACTTCTTTTTAAACAAAATCATCTTTTCCCCATTTTTCTTTAAATTCTTATTTAATTGTATTTTATAATATTGACTTTTAAAATATATGAAAATAAATGATAAAATAAGGATTTTTAGCTATGGAAAGACTCCTAAAATCTTCCTTGTTTAATAGACTGCTACTTCTTTATTATTTGAATCAAGAAAATTCTCTATAACAACTAAGAAAAATTCTGATTTACCATAATCTTTAGAATCTTTATAAATAAATAAGTTATCAAAATTACCTTTGTTGTGAATTATTTATCTTTTCATAAGTTCATAATTAAATTTAATTTTTTTCTATAATGTTTGTTATTATGAGGTACATGCTTTGATCACATAGAAAACATGTACAACAAGACTAGTAAATATTAATAATCTTGTTAAATATATCACATAAAAAGAACGTTTCGTTCTATTTGCAACTAACCCTAAAAAAAGAATCTTGTCATAAAAATTACTAGTAATTTGCAAAGTTGAGGATAATATGGTCATTACAGCACCTGATTTGGAGGATCACCGGTTCCTAACGAGGAGTACGGAAGGGACCTACTAAATATAAATTGCCAGCTCTACATATCAATTCTCAAGTGGTGTTGTTATTCGCAACATTTAAATGAGTTTATGGTTAAATTATTTTTCAAAACCACTTTGAATGCATAGAGTAATTGTTTTTTGAAACCACTTTGAATGCATAGAGCAAAGAAAAAGGGAAATACTTTCGTATAAAAAATGTGTGTTTTTGTTTCATATAAGGCCGCTTAAATATATCAGTGATTTAAAGCTAAATTTGAACGAAGACCTTAAATTTTAATTCTTTTTTAATTAAGTTTATCATAATCAAATGCATTTAATCTTTCTTTATATAGCTTTCTAATATTTGTCAAACTTGTAATGTTTTCTCTTCTATAATTTTTTAAAATATATTTTTCATAAATAGTACTCAATATTTTAATTACTTTTAAAAATATTTATAATCTATTAATACTTAAAAAATAAGCCCCATCAAATTAAGCTTATATAGCCACCCCAGGTTTCATGTCTAAGAGCCCTTTTCTACAAGAAAAATTGAATCAAGGAAAACAGTAAATCACACCACGACAGATAACGAACTCGAACTCAGAGGAACATTCATAGACGAGTAGAGGAGAATGAAGAAGACTATCCCCGACATAATAGAATGAACCTCAAATATAGCACAAAATTGTGCATCCAAAAGAAGCTTTACTCGAAGAAGACCACTTTATGTTGAAGAAGATCATACTAATCAACTCTCAAAAGCCCAATAATCAATCTCAAGTCGAATGCCCACCGACCCCAATCAGGCATCATAATGCTATGAGATAGCCTTCTCAATGTCGAATGTGGTTTGCTTCATATTGAAGTAAAATTAATTTTCTGCCTATAAAATGAGGTTTTACAAAGAGTATGTTATTCATCCTCATTTAGTATCTTCTGCGAAGAGATCTTAAAGGCAAGGGTCATGCCAAGGGAAGGAATGAGCACAAGGAAGAAAATGAAAATAAATGTGTCTATTATTAAGTAATTTGAGTTGAAACTTGATTTCTGAGTTTTTAGTCTAGATTGACGAAATAAAATGAAAAATATTCTAATTTCATGTCTTAAATAAAATGATACATAGTGTAACAATCCAAAATTTTTGTTAAGTTAAGACCTAGTCATCCTTCATATACATAAAAAGTTGTACCAGATAATTCTTAATTGAATATAAGTGTTAAGATCACTTCTTTAGTGCGATAATAGAATTGGAGATGAATTAAGGTCACAAGAACTCTCTATCAAAAAGTTAAAGTTAAAAGTTTCTTACCTATTAAGTGTTGATATAAGATTTCATAAAAGTTAAGTGATCTAATGACTTCTAAGTTGCAAATATATGTTTAATCCAATGACTTCGAAGTTGTAAATATATGTATCAGAATCAATAACTAAGTATTTAAAGTGTATTATGTGTAAATTAGAGTCATAACGGATCTCTTACATCGAATTCGAACCAAGTCAAAAGAATTTCTATAGGTTAAGATTTTCGCCTGAGTCTGTATGAGGATCAACTTCAAACGACTATATCTCCTAGAATATAAAGAATTAGGTGGCCTACAACCTCTCAAATAAGAGATCTCTGAATCTTCTTTCCAATGCCATTGAGTTTGCCCTCATTATCAGTTTCCAGTAAAAATTTATGCTCATTTTAGTGGAGCTCTATCATGCAGAGTATTTGTACGAGACCCTTTCATGGGTCTTGAAACTCTTCAAGCGCCGTGGAGCCTCACGTGAAGGTTTCCTTCACCCTTTTTCCAGCAATTTTTTGGGCGCGTTCTAGGAGTATTTTGATAATTTTCAGAACTTTTTAATCCTATTCTAAGTCATTTTGGGGTGTTTTGAAAGGAGTACATCATCCAATCAATTAATTTTCCTCTCATTAACTCAAAATCCAAAATTATTTTCCTCTAAAATTCTCTCTAAAGGGATTGTCTTCTCCGTTAAGTCAAGGCTAGGATTTCGAGGTCAAAATCAATCTTTCATTGCTAGAAACTTGCATTTAGGGATTTGATGTAACACCCCGAGAGGTATCCTAAGCATGATCGACACTCAAAGCTATTTATAATTCACACGCGAACCACTTGGCCTGAGCACTCATTCAATTAGCGGAAGACTCAATGAATCAAAAGAATATACTCAAGTGGGTATGTAACTTATCATATAAATTAGTTCTCAAATATATTTATTATAAAAATAACTTAATGTTTTAATTTATATACATAATAATAGTTTAGAAAATTTACTTGAAAAGGAAAATATACTCCACTTCTAATTCTATGTAACTCAGTCTATGAATGCTCACTCATAAGAAGGTGTTAAAATAGATCCAAGCCTACCTCGATATACTACTTAAAGAGACAACTCAATGTCATAAATTCCTTCGAAAATAAAGAGTTCTCACCACTGTTTTGAATAGAATAGATCTTCAATGAACGATCGCTGAGGATCTCTAACACCTGTATTTGCATTATCAAATGATGCAACACTAAGCGACATCAGTATGTAGAATATATGGTATGTAAAATAGCTGAGTAGAATAAACTCAAGAGAAAGCTCAATGACAAGAATAAAGCTCAACTCAACTCAATATGATATGCAAGTTTTAAAATATTAGCAATGCTTTTCAAATTGACTCAATCATATGCAATTCAATCAAATAAAATCAATTATCATCATTAGGAAATTTCTCTAACTGACAACCATCACCATATGAGCGATTGATGATACAACGAAGTGATGGCATTGTCTCATTCATCCAGTACCTTTCTAGGAAAAAGGATATTACATCAATGGATCCAATAAAAGTCCTTTTTCAAGTCATGTGAGGCATGACCTCATCCTACAATATCTATGTAGTTTATGGAATCTGAGTTCTTTCAATTGGGTGCTCAATATTACTTCTAACATGTGTGCTCATATCTGTCAACTTTTCAAATCATCTAATCAAGTCCCAATGGACCTTTTCAATAATTCAATACCATCTCAATTCATCATGTCATTCGTTTAAAATATGCTTTAAAAATTCATGCACATCTCATCAAATTATTTCTCAAAAACATCATCTAACTCAGTGCTAAAACTCATTTAAAATCAATGCTCATGCTCTTTGAAAACTCAACAAAATACATAAATAATATTAATTAAAATATCATTCATTTTGTCAATGCATAGAAAAACTATCATCTTTACTCAAAGACATGGATAGCCTTGATTGAATAACAATACTTTATCCAATGCATGAAAATGATGAATCTCAATATCAAGTAATGTATGAGAAAATCATGATCATCATCTCAACTAGGGTTCATGAAAAAGTAACCAAGAAGAATAATTTTGATAATAAAATAATAATAACTTCAATGCATAATTATATAAATTCACACCCCTGGAGGGTACCATAGACGTGGTTGGCACCCAGAGACTATTGCTAGTCCCCAAGCGAATCACTTGGCCTCATCACATCCATCCAATCAATAAACTCTACTAATCAGCAGAAGACATAAGGAAGTAAATGGGCAAATCATCATCTAGTCTCAAAAGAATATAATAAGTAAAAAGGCTAGTAGAAAGAACTGACTCAACAAGTCTTACAATCAACATTCAACTCTAGTCTATGAAGTCTCTATCACTATTAAAGGGTAAATGACAGAGCTATGACCACCTCAATCAAAATAAAGCTAATCAAGTCTAACTCTAAAGCAAGATGAAATAAATATAATGAATCCTTTGAAATAGGGGAGACTCACCATACAGGTGAACGTCCTAGATCTTTAACGATGCAGTTGTTAATGATCTCTAATCCCCGTATCTGCATCATAAAATGATGCAGCATCGAGTGACATCAGTATGTGAAATGTAAGGTATGTAAAATAGCTGAATGAAATAGAAATAGGTAGAATAATGTGGAACAATATCAACTTAGAATAATCAACCATCAACATGTCAAATGTCTATCTAAAGCAAGAATAAAGAGCAGACAAGTGACCCATTAACCAATCGAACCTCATTAATCAAATTAGACTCAACTTAATGGAACTCAACTCAACTCATCTCATCGACTCAGAATACTCAATGTGGGAACTTTTTGAGAGTTTCTCTTATTCAACAATAATCACTTATGAGCCAGGATTGTACAACAAACTATCGTTGTTGCTATGGTCATTCCGTACGTGCCAGTTAGAGAACGAATTGAAACCATAATGGACAGGTCCAAAATGGAGACGACAGTCTACAAGTCCTCTATTGATTCAGGGACTTCTATCCACAGGGAACCTCAACATAATATGATGGTCCTAATCCTCACCTACGCTTGGCTATATAGTTTGACGAGTACGAGTTGGATTAACTCTTTTTTAGTGCTCGACACTCCTCCCAAGACTCAATCTCATAAGACAATCCATCCCAATCAAACTATCTCAATCAGCCTCGTGGACGCATTCATCATTCAATCAGTCTTGTAGAGACTCTCATCATCTCATCAAATCAACATCGCATTCAGTAGCTCAAGGCTTAGAACAATCATTAGGAAACAATCAAATAGAAAAATCATTAGAGTTCATTTATAGAGACTCATAAGACCATCAAGTTCTATCAACTCATCATTCTCACATAACAATCACAATCGACAATTCTCAAATCAAGGCTCTAGCCTCAATCCCTAGGTATATTCATGCATACTTTCAAAAACAATCATGTAGGATTTATACAATATCTCATTGAAAAGTTTCAATTCAAGAAAACAAGTTTATGATGATCATCAACATATGAAAATACATGTGATTAATATAATTTTCAAGAAAATCCATCTTGAATTATGTATGTAGACTCATTAGACTTTCAACTCTTCTATGACTATCTACGGGACACATGAGAGAACAATCTCATGCTTTTAGTTTAGCCTTAAATACCAAGGGTGAAGCTTTAATGATCAATCTTCATGAATTCTCCCTTGAATTCTCCAACCTTACGTTTTTCTCTTCTCTTCTCTCAAGCCCTAAGCTCCTAACTTTCTCCAAGACTTAGAATCAGAGTTTAGACCTTTTTTTACGCTCAAAATGGCCTATTTTGATCATGTATTGAGTTTAAGAGGGGTTGGAAATTGTCCAGAATATCCCTCACAAAAATTAGAAAAATTTCAACTTTGGAATACTAGTCGGCGACGCGGATTGGGAGCGCACCAACAATTTTTTCCAAAAATTTTTTGAATGACTTTTTCCAATCCCGTAAAAATTTTTTTTTTAAAATAAGTCAAACCCGCGACAGGGGCACACACAAACACTGGATTTTGTTCTCCTATCAAAAAATTATCTTTTGATCCGGCAGCTCTAGAAATCGACTGAGACAATTTTCTCACTCAATTTTTCATGTTAATCGCATATCCGATCTCAAATTTGTGAATGGAGCATGGAAAGACACGTTACGAGCATACATCTCCTCTAGGGGTATTTTGATAATTTTACCGAATATTACATCATATCCTCCTTGGGATCATTCGTCCTTGAATGATGAGTAAAGATGGATATCAAGGCACGAATATGTGCAGATACTTAGTTCTTATCTCTTCCTCAGCTTCCCATGTGGCTTCCTCAACAAATTGATTTCTCCACAGGACTTTCACTGAGGCAATCTCTTTGATTCTCAACTTGCGAACCTGACGATCAAGAATTTGAACTAGAATCTCCTTGTAGAACAAGCGATCATTCACCCTAATACTCTCAACAGGGATCACCAAGGCAGGATCTCCCAAGCACTTCTTCAACATCGACACGTGGAACTCTAGATGAATACTGTCTAGCTCGGAAGGCAACTCTAACTCATAAGCAACCTTCCCAATCCTCTTCACAATGTGATAAGGTCCAATATAGTGAGGACGCAATTTCCCTTTCTAACCAAATCTCATGACACCCTTCATAGGTGACACTTTCAAGTATACCTAATCATTTACCTCGAACTCCAAATCTCTTCTCCTCACATTAGTGTAGGATTTTTGGCGCGTTTGTATAGTCTTTAATCTCTCTTTGATGACCTTAACCTTCTCCATCGATTAGTGGACAAGATCAGGCCCAGTCAACTCCGCTTCTCCAACCTCGAACCACCTAATTGGGGATCTACATCTCCTCCCATACAAAGCTTTATAGGGAGCCATTTGAATGCTTGCATGATAACTATTGTTATATGCAAAATCAATTAATGGTAGGTGATCATCCCAATTTCCTTTGAAATCAAGAACACAATCTCTCAACATATACTCTAACGTCTAAATTGTATGATCTGCTTGACTATCTATCGGTGGATGAAAGGCCATGCTCAGATTCACTTTAGTAACCCAATTCTCTCTAAAAATATCTCCAAAATTGGGAGGTGAATTGAGCTCCTCTGTCTGAGATGATGGACAAGGGAACTCCATGCAACCTTACAATCTCTTGGATGTATAACCTGGTGTACTCCTCCGCAGTGTTAGTTGTCTTAACTCCTAATAAGTGAGCCGATTTAGTCTTCCTATCCACAATCACCCAAATCACTTTTGGGATCTTGGTAGACCAGTAATGAAGTCCATATTCATCATCTCCCACTTCCATTCAGAAATCTCAAAGTTCTAAGCCAATCCACATGGTCTTTGATGCTCAAATTTAACTTGCTGGCAATTCGGGCACTTGGAAACGAACTCAACAATATCCTTCTTCATACCACTCCACCAATAGACTTCCCTCAAGTAGTGATATATCTTGGTAGAGCCAGGATGAATGAGATATCTAGAGCTATGGGCTTCCGCCATAATACTTTCTTGAACACCATTGACATCTGGGACACACAATCTACTCTGGTATCTCAACACTCCGTCTCCCTCTTTGGAGAATACCATCACTTTGTGTTTGTGGACAATCTCCAATTGAAGTATGACAGGATCTTGGTCTTGTTTTTCTTTCACCGCTGCAACTAAGGATAAGACTTGTTCTAAACATTAACACCTTCCTCATCATTCTCCTCAAGTTGAACTCCCAATTGAGTCAATCGATACACTTCCTTCACTAAATCCTTCTTTCGTTCCTCAACATGCCCATTGACAACCTTCTAAGAGCGTTAACAACAATGTTAGGTTTAATTGGATGGTAGAGAATGCTCATGTCATAATCCTTGAGCAACTCCAACCATATTGAATGTGCTGTCAAAATACAATACATTTGATGCCTAAATCAAGGGATTTTGTGAGTTCTTAATGTGAATTTTTATAGTTTTTATGTGTTTTTATGTTGTTATTGCAGAAAAGTTAGGTTGGCATGATTTTGAGAGAAAATTGTAGATTTTACTGAAGTGCAGGGCATACGATTCGTAGCTCAAGCTAAGAGTGAGCTACAAGTCGTAGGGTGATCTCATAGCAAGAAACAGTAAGCAAAAATCAGAAAGCTGCTAAGTAGAAGTCAGACCTATGAGGCCACTTTACGAATCATAGGTCTCACTACGAGTTGTATAGGCGGGTTCATAGCAAGAAACAAAGACTTAAAAGTTTGGACCAAGAACTGAAGGCCTAGACTACGCGAGGAGCATATGAGTCATAGCCCAAGCAACAACTCATACCAGTGGGTCGTAACAGTTAAGTGCAAAATACAAAGTGCCTGATACGAGACCCCGATTACGACTCGCTGCGTGACGTACCTGCTGCCAGCTGTCTTTTCTATTTAATTTTTAGGGTTAAATTGTAAATACTATAAATACTTTATGATAGGTTTTTCTGAAGAGTGGAGAGGCTTGAATATTTTTTTAGATTCACTTTGAATATTCTCTCTAGGATATTTCTAGGATTTAGTGTAGATTTCAATTTTTCCTTTGAAGACCCACGTTTGGGGATTGCAAATTCACATTGTACTCATTCTCCATTTATTCAAGCTTGTGGTTTGCAACTTGGGGTGCTCTTGTTCTACATTGTTTTGGGTAAAATCTCAACTATATCTTCCATTCTTATTGTTTTTGATTTTGCCTTAGCCATGAGTAACTAAGCACCCACAACTTGGGGTTGTGGGAACCATGAGTAGTTGACTTGAAATAACCTAGACTTTGTGCATTTCTTTGATTGGGGTTTTGCATGTATCATTTATTTCCCTTCATATCGATTGTTGTTTGGTGGTGGCCAACACCAAACCCCGCCTACTATCACGATCCCGACCAAGGTAGTGACGAATAGGAAAAGGGAAGTAAATGACAGGATTCGATTGATATGTTCTCGTCTAATTAACTGAACCTGACCAAGGGGAGGTTAACTGGGACAATGAGTAATAGATAGATTCACCAAATGCTTGAGGATGGTCCCCAATCATAAGATGTATGATGATGCTTTCGTTAAGATTTTCTATCGGGCGCTTGATGAGAATAGTCAAGCTTGTGATGAGACAATCATGGGAGGCATGTTTCTTGACCAACCTTTTGCATTGATAGCCGCAAGGATGGAGCAAGTGGTTAGAACCAATAGAGAATGGGGTCAAAGAGAGAGAGGTGCAATGAAGACCTCTTGTGCGGTCAATACCAACAATGAGCAGGCAAAGGCCAACGAGGAGATCATAGAGCAACTTGCTCAACTTCGCACGAGTATGGACTTGGTTTTAAAGCAAAACCAAGCAAGTGTCCAAGTGGTCACCCACCAACCTCCTAAGGCTCCTATGTATGAAGATCCATTCTTTGATGAAGATGCTTGTTTCATGAGTTACCAAGTGGCGGGTTTCCAAAATAACCCCCAAGGGTCCAACTCGGACTATTAGAAGCAAGGTTCTGGGAATCAAGGTTGGAACTATAATCGTGGTGGTTCTTATAGAGACAACTAAGGTGGCTACTATGAAAGAGATAGAGTGTTGGACGCCGAATGGGGTAGAAGAGATGGCTATAGGAATGGCCCTTATGTGCTGCCCCACAACCGTGATACCACGACTAGGAGTAGAAAAAGCACGATAGATCCCTTTATGCCGGTGATCGAGGATGACGCTTGTGAGAAGGGTATTGGTGGTGAAGCTGCGGTTGAGAGAGAAGGGTCAGAGAATATTGGGATGTAAACAAACAAAGTGAGAGAGCAAGAAAAGGATAAGATGATTCCGAAACCTCCTCCTCCCTTCCCTCAAAGGCTTAAGAAAATGAATAGGAGGGCAACTTCAAACACTTCCTCTCGATCTTGAAGCAACTATCCATCAACATTCCCCTTCTAGAAGCTTTGGAGAAGATTCCTGGGTACGCCAAATATATGAAGGATTTGGTGACAAAGAAACACACTTTAAGCCAAGAACTTTCACAAGAGCTCCAACAATGTAGGTGCAATCATGACCAAATGCCTTGTTCAAAAATGAGAGGACTCCAGTGCATTGACCATCCGTTGCACCATTGGTGATGTTGAATTCGCAAGAGCATTGTGTGACTTAGGAGCAAGTATTAATCTAATGCCTCTTGCCGTGTTCAAAAAGCTTGGTCTTGGCACCCCTACTCCGATGAGAATGCAATTGCTCATGGCGGATTGAACTGTCAAAAAGACGAAAGGAATACTTCTTCATGTGCTTGTAAAGGTTGATTAAATTCATATTTCCTGCAGATTTTGTGATCCTTGAATGTGAGGTTGATTTCGAGGTGCCCATTATATTGGGAAGATCATTCCTGGCCACCAGGAGAGCCTTGGTGGATATGGATTAGGGTCAACTGCGGTTCAGCATCAATGATGCAGAAGTGGTGTTTGACATCCACGAATCCATGAAATATCTGGATGAGTGAAAGAGTGAAGTTTGGGCCATTGAAGACTTTTCCTCATGAATGATGACAAAGTCGAGCCACGACATTAAATAGGGCGCTTCTTGGGAGGAAACCCAAGAATCTTTATTTTTTTGGATTGTTTTAAGTTTATGTCATTTGTTTGACTTGCTGGGTATTAGTTTGATGTTTGTTTTTATGTGTTGAGACATTGGATCAACTGCATTATTCTAGATATTGGTGTATTTTGAAGTGTGATTTGTAGGAACTGATCAAAAGCTAAAGAGTTGAAGAAAATAACATTTGGAGTAGCCTCTATGACCAGGCCTATGAGTCATAGCTCACACCACGACTCGTAGCCATACCTCATAGAGGGAAACAGTAAGGACTTAAAGTTGGCACACACACTACTAGCCATCCTTATGTTTCGTAGGGTCCCCTATGAATAGTAAGTGGGGTTCGTAGTGCCCAAGTATGGATTCTGAAATTTTTCTAAGTGTTGGGTTTGCTACGAGACCAAGACCTACGAGTCGTAGGAAGCCCTATGACTCGTAGTCAGTTACTTTCCTGGATCGAGTATTTAAGGTGTCAAAATTCATTTGACCCCTAATTTCCCAAATTTGACCGGTTAATTTCCCTCAAAGCTTCCTCATAACCCATGTTCATCTTCTCCGACCAAATTTTTCATCTTTCGGCGAGATTTTCTGGCACCACCTCTCTAGGATTTTTCAGCCTCATTTTCAGTCTGTCATTGCATTTTTCTCATTCTTCACTCTATTAAAAGGTAAGTTTCCTTATTTGATTTTGGCACACTCATGTGGTGATTGTTATTTATTGTTATGATTGTGTGTCTAGTGAGGATTTTGAGTATACCCATGAGAAAATGATGTTAAAGATATGAGAAATTGGGATGTGGTCGATTTAAATTCTTTAGTATGGTTTTGAATGGTGAAATCATTTTTGTTGGTTGAGTATGATGATATTATATTGACTCTATGAGGTTAATGCATGACTGTGGTTGATAACTCTTTGAAATCATGCGGTTGGGGTTGTTAGTCTATGTTTAAACATGTTTGTAGTTTTGTTGGGACTCTCTTGAATCTCCGTGATTATGTGGTGTTGTTAATCATTGTAAGTTTGGTGATCTATTTTTCTTTGGGTATTCCTCGAATGTGTTTTGGATTTGTTGTTGGATTGAGTTGATCATGCATAGATTTTTAGGGGATAATTGTTGATTTGGAGTTTGTCATGATTAAGTAATGGGATTGATTATGTGTTTGAGATAGTGTGAATTCTTGCTTCGATGCTGTTTATGTTTTTATTCTGGATACTCTGTGGTTCTTGTAGGAAGGTTGTAGGCACCACATGCCTTCTATTTTCTGCTACGAGGACCCACTACAAGTCATAAGTCACCCTATGAGTTGTAGTGGCCCCTCGTAGGAGGCAACAGTCACCTGAGATTCCTTAATACTTACCATACGAGACCCAACTATGACTCATAGTGCCTACTATGAATCGTAGTGAGGGACTCATTCGACCTGCCTTGTTCTGAATGATATTATGTTCCCTATTACATGCCCAGGATATGACTAGTAGGTTAACCTATGAGTCATACCTGAGCCTCGTATCTGGGATCAAAATGATTTTTTAGGCACCTTTGCACTACGAGGTATTGCCCTACG
This sequence comes from Solanum medicagineum, assembly GCA_026153255.1. Classification (NCBI taxonomy): domain Eukaryota; kingdom Viridiplantae; phylum Streptophyta; class Magnoliopsida; order Solanales; family Solanaceae; genus Solanum; species Solanum medicagineum. Next base: position 9,299,102 of record JAPFFP010000088.1, read on the forward strand.
AGTCGTACCTATGCCACGTATCTGGAAACCTGCTACTAATTTAGTGAATTTTTTTTGTGTTTCTTTTGTTGCTTCTTTTACCTACTTGTTATTTGCTTAGTTGTTTGCTGTTTTAACAAATACTATAGTGCTTACATTGCAGTTTGTGTTGTCAATTTACAGGTATAATGCCTCCGAAAGACAAACAAGCCATACAGGCCTTTAGGAGGAAGTTAGTGGATGAATCCTCCAAAATAGAACAGTATGAGGGATATGTGGAAGTCCATAGAGTCTGAATTGACCCCGAGGCAAATATGCCTCAACCTTGAGGCCGCACTGCTCGAGCCTTAGTATAGGTTGAGAGCCCTCCCAGTTTGACGAGGAGGGCAATGGAATTGGGTTTGGTAGTAGTTCGCCACAGATGACTCTAACTCACACTGAGATAAAATCAGAGGAGGAGGTAGAGTCACAACTCCTGGACGATCCAAAATGGGGAGTTCTAGGAGTGCAAATGATCTACAATAAGGGATTGGAGCTGAAAGGGCAAGGGAAACCTGTCAGGTAGTTCCACGAAGAGTCAACGTTAAATGACTCCAGGTTAGATAGGGTACCAGGGTTGGATGCAGAGATTGACAGAATCGGACTTCGATGGACTTCACAGTGATTAGGCAAATATGCCCCTTATTTGGTTTGAGAGTTTTATGTGGCGTATTATGCTACTTTCCTTCGAGGCCTGCTCAAGAACAAGAAGGCTATTGGTTAGCCTAGTCTATGAGTAGTTCTTGTCAGGGGTTGGAGAGTTGATATTTCTGAGGAGACCATTCGACGGGTTCAGTTCGGGCTTAACTACAGAGTGCCTAATTCCACCGTAGAGTATGATAGCAGAATTTTAAAGATACAGAAAGCGGTGAAAGAAAAGGATGTTAAGGTCAAAACCAAGCTACTTCGATAGATAGCCAGCCAGATATGCGAGGAAGGTCTTGAGCCTACGTGGGTCACCAACCATGCCGATCAGATCGTGAAAGCCCACCTCTCCTTCTGGGCCAAGTTTTGGTGGTCTGTTATCTGTTGGCTAATCAGGCCAACTTTTACAGTTAATGTGATCACATTGGACTGAGCAGTACTACTAGCCAGCATCTTAGCTGGCTACGAGATTGATTGGGCCCAAGTTTAGGTTGAGCAGATACACGAGTCTGCTATCAAGACTAGTACCTTACTGCCATTCCTTATCTTGATCCACCATTTGTGCAGTGCAGCACGTGTTCCTGTCGACCCCCACTACCAGATCCATTCTCGGTTGAGCCTCAGACTCAAGAGCCGACTCCAGCCACCACCAACACTACTCCAGCTACCGCAAAGCCATCTTGAGCTGTTGAGATCAAGGAGATTCCATCTTCCAGCACACCTGAACCAGCAGCTTCTAGTATACAGGTTGATTCTTTTATGTCTGCTATTGCTTTTCAGGCATTAGTGTGCAGGATAGCCACGACGGAGTTCTAGTTGCAGAGGTTAGCTGGGCAGATCAGACCATGGGTCTATTAGACAGTCCAGAACTCAGAGGAGAGGTCCAAGGCATACACTCATGAGTTGATAAATGAGAGAGTCCGAACAGTGGATGCCAGAGTAGATGCCTTCGAGGATCGGGTCTAGAAGATTCTCGCGGATGCCACGCCTGCTGACATGAGCGCAGTGACAGAGGAGTTGGCCAAGTTCAAGGCCGACTTGTTGAAGATGTTAGCGGCCCGATACCAGTTCTAGAGGTGGCACCAGCAGGTGATGATATATTTGACTTATTCGAGGACCACCCACATGCCCACGAGAAGAGGACCCTCGAGACTGACAACCCAGTGGTGAGCTAGAAGAGGACCAGACCTAATGAGGAGGTAGTAACACTGGAGGAGGAGCTGATACCGGATGAGGTAGTACAGGAGTCCCGAGCTCTGGCAGTATACAGAGGGATTAGGAGCAGCGGAAAATGCAAGGAGTGAGTAGTTCGCAGGCTGCTGCAACCCATACCACCGAGGTGGTGACAGAGGCCCAGGACCCCTAGGACCAGACAGATGCCGGTGCTTGAGCACTATGTGTTTGATGTTTTGACCCCCATACTTATTTTATATTCATGGATACTTTGTCCTTTATGTTGGACAATATTTTCTTTCTGTTAGTTTGTGGATACTTTTAAATATTGTGTTTTGAATGTTGTTTTTAACCATGTTTTGGATGTTTGGTTTTAACTTTTGGTTTTTGAGATATATATATATGTTTGTATGTATGTGTGTGTGTGCGCGCGCGCGCGCGCGCGTGCACGAGGGCGCACGCGTGTTGAGCACAAAGTATTTTCTTTTGGTGGGGTGTGGGAAGTTATGGATAAGGATGAAGTCTGAGTAACCTCAAGTCCATAGCTTCCCGTATTTTTGATCCCTAGGTTTTCTTTCCATGCTTCTTTTTCCTTGTGGATGTTTTAATTTCTGTTGAAGTGGCATGTTTAGTAGTGTAGATAATTTCTAGATATATAGTAGTTACTGTCTTTTGGCATATATACAATCTTGAAATGCTTTTTGAATATTTTGAAAATTTTGCACCCTCAAAATTTTTGAGATTGTTGGTTATTATAGCAATCCTGCATATGATTATCTGGAAATGTTTGTTTTGATAATGAGAAGACAAGTTGATACTTGAAGCATGACCTATGAGTCTATACTTGATTGTGTATGCGATGTCATATGTGTGTGAGCTTATTTTGCCACGTTCATGTATTATATATAGACTTAGAGCTTGCCTTATTACTCTAAGATTGGACTAGTGATGTGGTTGATTGGGAAAGTAGCTTAGGCCATTGTTCTTTTAGTGAAGTCCACTTTTGCCTGAATAACCTACCAAATGTGATAGTTTATCCCTTGTTCCAATGGTTTGAGCTTTTCATATACCTCTTCTTTCTTGACACCTGTCTAGCACAGCCTTTTGTGAAATACCTTAATATTAGCCCTGGTCTATCCTTGAACATGCAAACCTTGATTGAGGCTAAAAGCGTAAGTTAAGGGTGGCTATGAATGGTGGCTCTTGTTTGGGGAATAGATATTTTGTGCTTCACCTCAGGCTAAAAGCCTAAGTTGAAGGTGGCCTTTATTGTGCTAAAGTAATGAAAATGAGGTGGTTAGTTGGGAAAGAAAAAAAAAAGTCATGTGCCGGGTCAGAAAGAGAAGAAGAAAAGTTGCCTTGGGTTGAAGTGAATAGCTAAATGAGTTCAAAAATAAGGCACAACTGTAAAAGAGAAAGAAAACACTGTGGAAAAAGCTTGAAAAAGGAGAATAAGGACAGATTTTATGAAAATGGTTAAGTTATGAAGGTAAGCGTGTTGATAAACATGGTTCAAGGATAACTTTTAGTCACTATTTGCCTGAAATGCCATACCAAAGACCCATGAGCCTATGTTACAAGCCATTAAGTCCTAAAGTGATCCAAAGCCACCTTGTCATCAATCTAGAAGTTGAGTATAGAGGCAAGCCTATGGTGTTAGTCATTTTGTATGAATTTCATTTGTGAGAGTGAGGATGCTTGCACAGTCCCTGAATTTTAAATGCTTTTTGAGTGAGAAAGAGGGATTTCTTTTCTTTGTGGGCATTGGCATGATATGACTAATTCAGTGATTGTGCATTGTTGATACTCCTTTACTTATCATGGTTGGATTGCCGAATACATCTTGATGCTTTGGTCTGCTTAGTAGCTTTACAATCAGGTTTTGAAAGTGAGAGTTAGGGTACCTAAATGAGAGTTAAATGATGTATATGCCATTAGAGTAGCTGCTATGTGTTCGTCATTGTCTACTTAGATTGAGTCGTTGCTTGAGGACAAGCAATAGTTCTAAGTTGAGGGTATTGATGTGCTGTCAAAATACAACACATTTGATGCCTAAAACAAGGGATTTTGTGAGTTATTAATGCGACTTTTTACGATTTTTATGTGTTTTTATGTTGTTAATAGGTTGACATGATTTTGGGAGAAAATTGCAGATTTTGCTAAAGTGTAGGACATACGAGCTATCCTACGAGTTATAGCTCAAGCTATGAGTCACAGGGTGATCTCGCAGCAAGCAAAAGTGAGTGAAAATTAGGAATCTGCTAAGTGGGGGTCAGCCCTACGAGGCCACTCTATGAGTCGTAGGTCTCACTACGACTCGTACAAGTGGCTTCACAGCAAGAAACAGAGAACTAATAGTTTGGACCAATAACTAAAGGCCTAGAATATACGAGGAGCATATGAGCCGTAACCCAAGCAATGACTCGTACCAATGGGTCGTAATAGTTAAGTCCAAAATGTAAAGTGCCTGATACCAGACCCAATTACGACTTGCGCGATGTACCTGCTACCAACTGTCTTTTCTATTTAATTTTTAGGGTTAAATTGTAAATACTATAAATACTTTATGATAGGTTTTTCTGAAGATAGGAGAGATTTGAATATATTCGTAGATTTACTTTAAATATTCTCTCTAGGATATTTCTAGGGTTTAGTATAGATTTCAATTTTTCCTTTGAAGACCCACTTTTGGGGATTGCAAGTTCACAGTGTACTCATTCTCTATTTATTCAAGCTTGTTATTTGCAACTTGGGGTGCTCTTGTTCTTCATTGTTTTAGGTAAACCCTCAACTATGTATTCCATTCTTATTGTTGATGATTTTGCCCTAGCCATGAGTAGCTAAGCACCCACAACTTTGGTTTATGGGAACCATGAGTGGTTGACTTGAAATAACCTAGACTTTGTGCATTTCTTTGATTGGGGTTTTGCATGTATCATTTATTTCCCTTCATCTTGATTGTTGTTCGGTGGTGGCCAACACCAAACCCCGCATACTATCACGATCCCGACCAAGGTAGTGACGAATACGAAAAGAGAAGTAAATTACAGGATTTGATTGTTCTCATCTAATCAACCGAACCTGACCAAGGGGAGGTTGACTGGGACAATGGGTAACGGTTAGTTTGCACACCATGGTTGCCAACCATGCGCCATGGTGAAATTCGACCTTCACCTTCACAAGAGGGCTAGAAGAACCTAGGTTACCATCCTGTATGCGAATTCTCAATTAGAGTTGTGTTGTCTAGGGTAATTGAGTCAACGAATCATGGGGTACACAATTCCTAAGCTGTCCCTAAATTTGAGTGTCTTCCCGCATCATTAGTTTAATTTTTATTTTTGTTCTTATATTACAAAGAAAACCCCCATTTGGAGATTTTAGTAAATCGATGCTTGAAATGATTGGTAGTGGATCTCTATAGTCAAGCCCCGTATTCCCTATGGATTTGACCCTAACCTCCGGTTGGGTTAATTGCTGACAGTGACCACCTTCTTATTGGAGCATGAACATCCCCACATATCCTATGTCCCAGATTGAGCTCTTTCTGGCTGAAGACATTCTGCAAGCTCTTGTGATCAGTGAACATATCCACATGCACTCCATACAAGTAGTGGCGCCAGATTTTAGGTGCAAACACCACCACTGCCAACTCAAGATCATGGGTCGGATAGTTCCTCTCATGAACCTTAAGTTGTCTGGAAGCATATGCTATATCACTTTGCCCCTCTACATCAGCACACATCCCAATCCGACTCTCAAAGCATCATAATAGATTACAAATTCCTCTGTCCCATCAGGCAAGGTTAAAACGGGTGCAGTAGTCTGTCTCATCTTCAACTCTTAGAGACTTTTCTCACATTTGTCGGACCACTGAAACTTGACTTTCTTCTTAGTCAATTTAGTCAATGGTGTGTATAAGGAAGAAAATCTATCAACAAATCAGTGGTTGTAGCCTACCAACCCCAAGGAACTCCTTATATCAGTCGGAGAGGTCAGTCTGAGAATTTTGCATACAACTCATGGTCCTTAAGTGTTTGGAGGACAATTCTGAGGTGATTAGCATGATCCTCCTCAACTTTCGAATACACCAAAATGTCATCGATGAACATAATCACAAACATATCAAGATATTGTCTGAACACCCTATTCATCAAATCCATTAAGGTTGCAGGTGAATTCGTCAATCCAAAGGACATGACCAAGAACTCAAAATGGCCATATCTAGTCCTAAAGGTTGTCTTTGGAATATCATATTCCCTTACTTTCAATTGATGGTAGCCAGATCTGAGGTCTATCTTTGAGTAACAATAGGCACCCTGTAGTTGGTCAAACAAATCATCTATCCTTTGGACAAGATATTTATTCTTTATTGTGACATGTTTAGTTACTTATAGTTAATACACATTTTGAGGGACCCATCTTTTTTTCGCATGAATAGGACAGAAGCATCCCAAGGAGAAACACTCGACCTTATAAAGCCCTTCTCTAACAAATCTTTCAATTGTTCTTTCAACTCAACGGGTGTCATCCTATAAGGTGGGTATCGGAAAGAACATCAATCCCAAAGTCAATCTCACTATCTGGAGGGACTCTAGGCAGATCCTCAGGAAACATTTAGGAAACTCATTCACAATCAGGACGGACTCAAGAGTAGGAGACTCAACATCATCAGATTTAACCTGCACGAGGTGATAGATACATCCTTTGGAAATCATCTTTATAGACCTAAGGTATGAGATAAACTTTCCCTTAGGTACAACAAAATCACCCTTCCACTCTAGAACCGGTTCATTCAGGAATTAGAACTTAACAGTTCATGCTCTACAATCAACGGTGACATAACAGGCGTGAAGCTAATCATTCCAAGGATCACATCAAAATCAGTCATCTCTAGCTGAACCAAATCAATAATAGTATCCCTATTGGATGGACACTACACATGCTCTATGGACTCTCTCAGCTCGAATAGACTCACCCACTAGAGTAGAAACATCAAAGGGTTCAAGAAGACTCTTAGGGGTTATATCAAATCTACTGGCCACACAAGGAGTTATAAAGGATAATGTGGCACCAGGATCCACAAAACATAACAATCAAGATAAAAGACTCAAATCATACCTGCCACAACATCTGGGGAGTTCTCCTTATCATGACGACTACCCATGGAATACAAATGGTTGGTGGCTCTGCTTGCGCCTGACATAGTACCTCTCTGGTTTCCCTTAGCTGGCGGGGCTGGTGTAGGAGATTGAGCCCGGTCAACTCAATTTGGACACTCTCTCTGATAATCACCTGCTTGGCCACACTAGTAGCATACATCACTCCCCTTATGGCATTTCCTCAAGGCCAATTTTCCACACTTACCACATGCCAGTTTACCTAGTGAACCTTGAGCCACACTGGCTTGTGATTGAGATCCATGGGCTCCAACATTCTGGGAGCTCTGATCATTCTTGATTCTAGGCGCAAGTGAACTAGCAGATGATGCTGGTCCTGCCTGAAATCTGCTTCCATTACCCTTCTTTCCAACCTCATAGTTAGATGTTTTAGCTTTTTTACTTTTGAACTCCTCTCTATCACGCTGCCTCTCCTCATCAGCCTGTTGCACAAAGGTCATCAATTTCCCAATATCTATATCTCTCACAAGCATTTCTCCCCTCCCGTCTTTCTTCGGCCCTCTGTTCAGCCCATCCACACACATTCCCATTCTCCCCCTCATATCAGCAACCATGTTCGGAGCATATCGAGACAGTTATGTAAACTTCAGCCCATACTCTTACACAGTCACAAAGCCTTGTTTCAAGTTCAAGAACTCTCTTACCTTAGCCTTTCTTCATTCTCTTAGGAAGGAGCGCCCCAAGAAAGCTTCCTCTAACATAGCCCAAGTTAGCACTGGGGCATCCTCTCCTCTACCCTTCTTCCATTGGTCGAACCAAAGACTGGCCACACCTTTGAGTTGGTAAGCAACTAGTTCAACCCTGTCAGTATCAACCACATGCATCACTTGAAACTCTTTCTGAAGCTCCTCCACATAGTTCTCTTGATCCTCAGTGGATGAAGACCTTGTGAACTTAGGCGTGTTCATCCTTAAGAATTCCCGGACTCTAGATGTGTCATGTGCATCCTGTCTACCCGCTCCTTGTCTCGCAGCAGGTGCTGTGACAACCTGGGCTAGAGTTTGAATAACCTGGCAATGTTTGATATTGGAGACCGCATCTTGCGGGGACTGCTTAAAAGGGACAATTGGTTCCACAGGCTCCTTATGTCCTTGAGGCTCAGATAGGTTAACATTCTATCCGATGGGATTCCCTCTACCTCTGACGGCTCCTCTTGGAGGCATGATCACAACTCTACAACATGCAAAGCACGAAATAGAAAAGGACTTTCATAGAGCATAACTCTATAGCACAATTTAGAACATGAAAGAAGTGAAACAATTCCTAAATGTCCTATAGCCTCCAAATTATGGATGTGGAGCTCTTCACAGCAATAACAAGGACTTTACTAGGCATGACTTCATAGACTTCCTAGGACTCTTGGACTTGTTCTCTCATAACAAGTTTGTCATGCCCTGTTGGGGTACCCTAGACGTGGCCGACACCTAGAGACTATTGCTAGTCTCCAAGCGAACCACTTGGCCTTATCACATCCATCCGATCAATAAACTCTAATAATCAGTGGAAGACATGAATAAGTAAATGGGCACATCATCATCTAGTCTCAAAAGAATATAATAAGTAAAAAGGCTAGTTGAAAGAACTAGCTTAACAAGTCTTACAATCAACATTCGACTCTAGTTTTTGAAGCCTCTATCACTATAAGGTGCTGATAATAACAGATCCACGACTACTTCAATCAAAATAAAGCTAATCAAGTCTAACTCTAAAGCAAGATGAAATAAATACAATGAATCTTCTAAAGTAGGGGAGGCTCACCAATCAGCTAAACGTCCTAGATCCTCAATGATGCGCCTGCTGATGATCTCTAATCACTGTATCTGCATCATAAAATGATGCAACGCCGAGTAGCATCAGTACTGGTATATACAATATGTAAAATAGCTGAATGAAACAGAAACAGGTAGAATAATATGGAACAATATTAACTCAGAATAACCAACCATCAACATGTCAAATGTCTATCTAAAACAAGATTCAAAGTAGACAAGTGACCCATCAACCAATCCATCCAACCTCATCAATCAAATTACACTCAACTCAATGGAACTCAACATTACTCATCTCATCTCATCTCGACTCAGAGTACTCAATGTGGGAACTTTCTGAGAGTTTCTCTTATTCGACAATAATCACTTATGAGCCAGTGATTGTATAACAAGCTGCCATTATTACCACATTTGTTTCATACTTTCCAGGTAGAGAACGAAGCGAAACTATAATGGACAAGTCCAAAATAGAGACGACAATCTATAAGTCCTCTATTGTTTCAGGGACTTCTATCCAGAGGGAACCTCAACATAATGTGATGGTCCTAATTCTCACCTACGCTTGGCTACGTAGTTTGAAGAGTATGAGTTGGATTAACTTTTACTTTTTCGATGCTCGATACTCCTACCAAGACTCAATGCTCATAAGTGTAACACCCCATAAAATTACTAAAATGCCCTTAGAACGTAATCATGTGCATAATGTGTCTTCCCAAGCTCCGATGGGAAATTCGAACCAAATTTGGGATCAATGCGAAAAATCGATTTGGAAAATGGTCTCGACCTAATTTTAGAGTAATCGGGTCAAAAAATAATTTTTGCTAATTAATTCGGAGACAGTGTCGATCCGTGCGCCTAGCGCCACGCAGACAGGGCACAAAGTGACACTTACATATATTTTTAAAAAATTTTGACGGGAAGTTATAAATTCGTTCGGAGGAATTTTTACTGAAATACACTAATCCGCGCAACTAGCGCGTCGCAGACCAGTGCATGATTTTTGAATATTTTTCTTTTAATTTTGGGAAGGGTAATTTGGTTATTCTCAACCTATTTTAATGTCCCAAAACATGTTTTAAATCTTTTTATTCATACAAAGGGTTTCAAAATCTACTTATTTTTCCTAAGTCTAAAGCGTGTTCCTGAGAGAGGAAGAAGAAAGGGTTTGAAGGTTCAGGGATTGAGGATCAAATTCTTTTTGAAGATTAGTACAATCTTCATCCCAAGTATGTAAAGTCTACTCAGAACATGAGATTTTTCTCCCATGTGCCCCATGATTGAATTAGGTTGAATAGTTGAGGGTGATGGGTCCTATTTGTGAAGTTCTTGAATGTTAGCTTGAAAATTATCTTTAATTTCTATATATTTTCTCAAATTGATGATCATCATAAATTGAATTAATTGTTTACATGGATAATTGTATGATTATGTTTATATCCTACATGATTTACTTACTAAAGAGCTCAAGAATGAACTTAGGGTAATGTCCAGAGCCTTGACTGTTTGGATGTGTTTTTTGCTATGTTCCGAGTCCTAAGGTGAATGTATTAATGACTGAAGTTGATGATATTAATTTCCTTAGAGTCTAAATGAGATTGAATTAACCTTTAAAGAATGATCCTACTCTTTGAGTTGATAGATGATGAGATAAGTTGAGGTATCTCGCCCCTAGAGGCTAGGTGATGGAAGTCCTTGATTGATTGATAGTTTTATGAGCAAGTTGAGTCATGAGAGGAGTATTGAGCACTAAAATGGATAAGAGTAAGTCTCACTCACACTCATTAACTACGTGGCCAACGTAGGAGAGGATTGGACGGTGAAAATGGATGTTTCCTTTGTCCCCCAAAGGACTTGACAAGACTTTTGGATCCACTGATAGACTCGTCCTTTACCCCGGCACGGTACTGGCTGGATGTGGCAATGGCATACCTTCATTGTATTATTACCGACTCATAGGTGGTGGTTGTCAGTTAGAGAAACTTCAGATAGGCTCTATGTTGATAGTACTCTGATGTTGATGTGATAGTATGAGTTTTGATTGATAGTGATATGATATAGTCCTATTCCTTATCAGGAGTGGAGATTGAGTAACCGATGAGTTGGTGTCATATCATATTGTCTTTCCTATAATGTTTACTTTATCCCATTTTACATACGATACATTCCACGTACTAATGCTCCTTTGGTGCTGAATTATTTTATGATGCAGATTCCCGAGCTGAGACTTGGTGAGTCCTCCCCTGTATTCGAAAGATGTCCTTATTTCCCTTCATATTGTTTTGAATTATTTTATTAGATTATGGTAGTCATGGCCTATCATGATACCTTCTTAGACAATAATTATAGAGACTTCATTGACACAAAGAGATGACAGATGATGTTGGGTTCTTTTCCCCTCTTTCTTTTTGAACTATGTCCTTTTGTTAATCTCGTTTCATGTGATAGACCTAATTGGTGAGTCTTGTAGCCTACTGATGGTTAAGGTTAATTCTTTAATGTCTTTCGCTGATCGACCGATTAAATAAACATGATGAGACTAGGTGGTTCGCTTGGGGGCTAGCAGTAGTCTCCGAGTGTCAGTTACACTAGGGTACCCTCCCGGGGCGTGACAAACTTGGTATTAGAGCCTAAAGTTTGAGTGTCCTAGGGAGTCTATGAAGCAATGTCTAGTAAAGTCTTGTTTATAGGTGTGTTGTGCACCACAGTTCATAAGCAAGAGGCTATAGGACATTAGGAAGTGTTACCTTTCTTGTATGATCTGAGTTCATGCGATAGAGTTTAACTCTATGGTAATCCCGTTTTAATTCATGCGTCACACATTTGCAAAAATGCTACTGAAAAGAACAACTGCTCAGAGAGATGCCTCAGCCCAAGCTACTGCGAATGCTCAACCAGAGATCTTGGTTCAGACAGAGGCAAGGAGACAGGGACGACCTGCTAGGACTGCTGAGGTCCCACAGACGCCCCTTGTACCACCCCAGCTAGCTCCCACCATAGAGGCAGAGTTTAGGGGAGCCATCACTATGCTGACTCAGCTGGTGGCCTCTCAGGACAATAGTCAGAGTCCTCAGGCTCCTAGTTCTAGCTTACAGGAGTCCTCAGCTACAACCTGAATCAAAGATTTCTTGTGGATGAACCCACTAGTATATATGGGGTTGAAGGTGGAGGAGGAGCCGCAGAATTTCATTGACGAGATGTATAAGGTTTTGAAAGCTATGCACACCAATGAGATTGAGGGAGTGGAGCGTGCTTCCTACTAGCTGAACGATATTGCTAATATTTGGTACAACCAATGGGAGGATAGTAGAGGTAAGGATGTAGAGCCTGCAAAATGGGAAGAGTTTGAAGCTGCTTTCCTCGACCATTTCTTCCCTCAAGAGTTGAGGGAGGTGAAGGTTGATGAGTTTTTGAACTTGAAGTAAGAAGGAATGACCATTAAGGAGTACAGTCTTAAGTTTATTAAACTGTCCAGATATTCTTCGAAGATGGTCCAAGGCATGAGGGTAAGGATGCGAAAGTTTGTGCTTGGCTTGGGCATGCATATGCAAAAGGAGTGCAAAACAGCTTTGTTACTCCCTAGCATGGACATTTCCAGGATTATGGTGTATGCCCAACAGATAGAGGAGGATAAGACAAAAGATAAGTAAGAGCAGATGAACAAAAAAGCAAAATCAGCAGGGCATGAGCCTTGTCAGCAGAGGCACAATAAGGGTGACAAGTCCTACTTCCAGAAAAGAGCCTCTCATCATGCACCCCAAGTAGTGAGTGCACCCGTCCAACCAAACAGGCATGATCAGAAGTCTTATGGTTACCAAAATTTCAGTGCGTAAGGTGCACAATCCTAGGCTAGTATGACCTATGGTGCGAAGGGAAAGCCACCTTGTGATAAGTGTGGTAAGCTCTATCTGGGTGAGTGCCATATGGGTAAGGATTTTTTGTTATTCATGTGGACATACTGGTCACTTCCAGTATGAGTGTCAAAAAAGGAGACAAGGTAAAGGGAGCAGTAAAGCACAATCCTCCGTAACACCCCTAGCTGGCAATCATCAGAGGAGTACTACTACAAGTATAGGAGGCGGGACGAACCATCTTTATGCTATGGGTAATTGATAATATCAGGAGGCTACACCATATGTTGTTACGGGTATGCTTCGAGTCTTTACTTTTGATTGTTATGCATTGCTTGACCTAGGTGCCACTTTGTCTTTTGTGACCCCTTATGTGGCTTGTAAGTTTGGGATTCTCCTAGAGTGTTTGGTTAAACCTTTTGTTGTTTCCACTCCTACTGGTGAGTCTATATTAGCTAAGAGGTTTATAGGGATTGTATAATACACATTTATCATAGAGATACCTTAGCTAACTTGGTAGAATTGGAGATGGTTGACTTTGATGTGATATTTGGCATGGATTGGCTTCACCCCTATTATGATTTTGTTGATTGTAGAACCCGAATTGTTAAGTTTCAATTTCCTAATGAGCCTATTCTAGAGTAGAAAGGTTGTTCTATTTCACACAAGGGCAAGTTAATCTCCTATCTTAGAGCTAGAAAGTTGATCTCGAAAGATTGTATTTATCACCTCGTGCGAGTTAAGTCTGATGATGTTGAATCTTCTACTTTTGAGTTAGTCCCGATTGTGAACGAGCTCCCTGGAGAGTTTCCTGATGATCTACCTAGAGTCCCTCCTGACAGGGAGATTGACTTTAGGATTGATGTTCTTCTCGAGACCCAACCCATTTCAATTACACCTTATAAAATGGCCCCCGCTGAATTGAAAGAATTGAAAGAGCAATTGAAAGACTTGTTAAAGAAAGGTTTCAAAAGGCCTAGTGTCTCTCCTTAGGATGCTCCTTTCCTATTCGTGCGTAAGAAAGATAGGTCTCTCAGAATGTGCATAGACTACCAACAACTGAACAATGTCACAATAAAGAATAAGTATCCTCTCCCTAGGATGGATGATCTATTTGACCAACTTCAGGGTGCTACTTGCTTCTCCGAGATAGACCTCAGATCGGGTTATCTTTAGTTGAAAGTGAGGGAAAGTGATATTCAAAGATAGCCTTCAGGACACGGTATGACAATTTTGAGTTCTTGGTCATGTCCTTCGGGTTGATTAATGCACCTACAACTTTCTTAGATTTGATGAATAGAGTATTCAGACCGTATCTTGACATGTTCGTTATCGTATTTATTGATAACATTCTGGTGTATTCTAAGGATGAAGAGGAGCATGCTAATCATCTTAGAGTGGTTTTGCAAACTCTCAAAGACTATGAATTGTATGCGAAGTTCTCAAAGTGTGAGTTTTGGCTCAAGTCTGTGGCCTTCCTAGGCCATATGGTTTCAGGGGATGGTATTCGGGTGGATACCCAGAAGATTGAAATGGTTAAGAATTGGCCCAGACCCACCTCTCCGACGAATAAGAAGCTTCTTGGGATTGTCAGGCTATTATCATAGATTTGTTGAGGGTTTCTCTTCTTTGTCAGCACCATTAACTAAGCTAACTCAGAAGAAGGCTAAGTTTCAGTGGTCGGATAAATGTGAGAAGAATATCCAAGAGTTGAAGGCTAGACTGACTACAACACCAGTTTTGACTTTGCCTGACGGGATGGGAGACTGTGATATACTGTGATGCATCCAGACTTGGACTGGGTTGTGTGCTAATGCAAAGAGGGAAGGTGATAGCTTATTCTTCCATACAACTTAAGATCCATGAGAAGAAATATCCGACTCATGATTCGAGTTGGCAGCTGTGGTTTTCGTGCTTAAGATTTGGCATCACTATTTGTATGGAGTGCATGTGGACGTGTTCACTGACCACAAGAGTTTGCAATATGTATTCAGTAAGAAGGAGCTCAACCTGCGACAGAGGAGATAGTTGGAGTTGTTCAAAGACTATGACATGAGTATTCTCTACCACCTAAGTAAAGCTAATATTGTTGTTGATGCTCTTAGCATGTTGTCTATGGGTAGCACTGCCCATGTGGAGGAAGGGAAGAAAGAATTAGCGAAGGAAGTGCATAGACTGGCTCAACTGGGGGTGCAACGTAAGGTGAATAATGAAGGTGAGGTCAATGTTCAGAATGGGTCTGCTTCATCTTTAGCGTCAAAAGTGAAGAAAAAGCAAGACCAAGACCCTATCTTGTTCCAATTGAAAGAAGTGGTTCACAAGCAGAAGGTGATGGTTTTCTCCAGAGGGGGAGATGGGGTATTGAGATACCAGGGTAGATTTTGTGTGCCCAA
Organism: Solanum medicagineum; assembly: GCA_026153255.1. Taxonomy (NCBI): domain Eukaryota; kingdom Viridiplantae; phylum Streptophyta; class Magnoliopsida; order Solanales; family Solanaceae; genus Solanum; species Solanum medicagineum. The sequence goes on from JAPFFP010000088.1 coordinate 9,314,125, forward strand.
TGTTGATGGTGTTCGAGAGAGGATCATAGCCGAAGCTCATTGCTTCAGATATTCTATCCATCCTAGTTCCACCAAGATGTACCACGACTTGAGAGAAGTCTATTGGTGGAATGGAATGAAGAGGGACATTGCTGATTTCGTCTCTAAGTGCCCCAATTATCAACAAGTCAAGGTTGAACATCAGCGATTGTGTGGATTGGCTCAGAATTTCGAAATTCCAAAGTGGAAATGAGAGATGATCAACATGGATTTCATTACCAGTTTACCAAGATCCTGAAAGCAGCATGATTTGATATGGGTGATTGTGGATAGGATCACTAAATCAACCCACTTCTTGGCAGTCAAGACCACCAATACGGCTGAAGAGTATGCTTGGTTATATATTCGTGAGATTGTGAGGTTACATGTGGTTCCCTTGTCCATCATCTCGGACAGAGGAGCTCAATTCACCTCCCAATTTTGGAGATATTTTCATAAGGGATTAGGTACAAAAATGAATTTGAGTACAACCTTCCATCCTTAGAAAAATGAGCAAGCAGAGCGTACCATTCAGACTTTGGAAGATATGCTGAGAGGTTGAGTCATTGACTTCAAAGGGACTTGGGATGATCATCTGCCATTGATTGAATTCGCGTACAACAATAGCTACCATGCCAGCATCTAGATGGCCCCTTACGAAACTTTGTATGGGAGGAGAGGTAGATTACCAATTAGCTGGTTCGAGGTTGGTGAAGCTGAATTGATTGGATCTGATCTTGTCCACCAGTCCATGGATAAGGTGAAAGTCATCAGGGAATGGTTGAAGACTACACAAAGTCACCAAAAGTCTATACGAATGTGAGGAGAAGGGACTTGGAGTTTGAGATGGATGATTGGGTGTACTTGAAGGTATCACATATGAAGGATGTCATGAGGTTTGGTAAGAAGGGGAAGTTGAGTCTACGCTATATCGGACCATACCAGATTGTAAGAAGGATTGGAAAGGTCGCTCATGAGTTAGAACCGAGTTTGATGGAGTTCATTCGGTATTCCATGTTTCAGTACTGAAGAAATGTTTGGGAGATCCTGCTTCGGCAATTCCATTCCAAATGAGGAAATTCCAGTCTAAATCCTATGAGGAAATTCCAATCTAAATCCTTGATCGACAAGTTCGTAAGCTGAGGAACAAGGAGATAGCCTCCGTCAAAGTTCTATGGAGGAACCAATTTGTGGAGGAAGCTACATGGAAGGCTGAGGAAGCAATGAAAATCAAATACTAGCACCTGTTCATGCAGAATGATGATGATGTCGAAAGAAATGTTCCTATCCTTAACGCTCTTGAAGTTCCCATTCTCGAGTTGATGTGTTAATCCTATTCTTGAGTCTAAGATAGAGATATAGAAAGTCATGGATAGTTGAGAGTTCGAGAGTCCTCGAGTAAGGAGTGAGATGAGTTTTGAGTCGATTCATGCCTTCATTCTAGCTTTACTCATCATACGAGGATGAATGATACCAAGGGGGAGATGATGTAACACCCCGTAAAATTATCAAAATGCCCCTAGAACGTAATCATGCGCATAACGCATCTTCCTAAGGTCCGATGGGAAAACAAGGAAAATGGTCTCAACCCGATTTTAGAGCAACCGGGTCGAAAAATAATTTTTGCTCATTAATTCGGAGACAATGTCCATTCGCGCCCCTGGCGCGATGCGGATAGGGTGCGGAGTTACACTTATATATATATTTTTTTAAATTTTGACGGGAAGTTATAAATTTGTTCGGAGGAAATTTTACAAAAAATTACATTGGTCCGCACCCCTGGCGCATCGCGGACCAGTGCATGATTTTTGAATATTTTTCTTTTAATTTTGAAAAGGGTATTTTGGTCATTCTCAACCCATTTTTAAGTCCCAAAATGTGCTTTTAAAGCTTTTTATTCGTACGAAGGGTTTCAAAACCCACTTATTTTTTCTAAGTCTAAACCATGTTCCTGAGAGAGGAAGAAAAAAGGGTTTGAAGGTTCAGGGATTAAGGATCAAATTCTTGTTGAAGATTAGTACAAACTTCATCCCAGGTATGTAAAGGCATTCCAGAATATGGGATTGTTCTCAAATGTGCCCCATGATTGAATTAGGTTGAATAGTTGAGGGTGATGGGTCCTATTTGTGAAGTTCTTGAATTTTATCTTGAAAATTATCTTTAATTTCTATATATTTTCTTAAATTGATGATCATCATAACTTGAATTAATGGTTTACATGGATAATTGTATGATTATGTATAGATCCTACATGATTTGCTTACTAAAGACTTCAAGAATGAACTTTAGGGGTAATGTCTAGAGCCTTGACTATCTGGGTATGTTGTCTGCTATATCTGGGTCTTGAGGTGAATGTATTGATGACTGAAGTTGATGAGATTAGTATCCTTAGAGTCTAAATGAGATTGAAATTAACCTTTAAAGAATGATCCTACGTCTTAGTTTATTGATGATGAGATGAGTGGAGGTATCTTACCCGTAGAGGCTAGGTGATGGAAATCCTTGATTGATTGACAGTTTTATGAGCAAGTCGAGTCATGGGAGGAGTATTGAGCACCGAAATGGGTAAGAGTGAGTCCCACTCATACTCATTAACCATATGGCTAAGGTAGGAGAGGATTAAACCATGAAACCGGATGTTTCCTTTGTTTCGCAGAGGACTTGACAGAATTTTGGATCCACTGACAAACGCATCCTTTACCTCGGCAAGGTATTGGATGGATATGGCAATGACATCTCTTCGTTGTGTCATCACCAGCTCATAAGTGATAGTTATTGGTTAGAGAAACTCCCAGATAGGCTCCATGTTGATAATATTCTAATGCTGATGTGATAGTATGAGTATTGATTGATCGTGATGTGATAGAGTCCTATTCCTTTATCATGAGTTGAGATTGAGTAACCGATGAGTTTGTTTCATATCATATTGTCTTGCCTATACTGTTACTTTAGCCCGTTTTATATACGGTACATTCCACGTACTAATTCCCCTTTGGCTCTGTATCATTTTCTGATGCAGATTTTGTAGACTGAGGACTTCAGCAGATGAATCGTTGAGGTTCACAGATTGCTGGACATCAACTTGGTGAGTCCTCCCCTGCATTCGGAGGATGTCCTTATTTTCCTTTCTATTTTTTTGAATCATTATATTAGATTGTGGTAGCCATGGCCTGTTATGATACCTTCTTAGACGGTAGTTGTAGAGACTTCATTCACACAAAGAGATGACAGATGATGTTGGGGTTCTTTTCCCTTCTTTCTTTTTAACCTACGTCCTTTTTCTAATCTCATTTCATATGATAGACCTAATTTATGACTCTTGTAGCCTACTGATTATTAAGGTTAATTCATTAATGTCTTTTGCTGATCGACCGATTGAACAAATGTGATGAGACTAGGTGGTTAACTTGGTGGCTAGCAATAGTTTCCGAGTGCCAGTTATGCTTAGTTTACCCTCCCGGGGCGTGACAAAAAGACAATCTATCCTAATCAAACTATCTTAATTAGCCTCGTGGAGGCACTCATCATTTAATTTAGCCTTACATACCTAGGGTGAAGATTTAACGATCAATCTTCAAGAATTCTCCCTTGAATTCTCCAATCTTACATTTTTGTCTTCTCCTCTCAAGCCCTAACTTTCTCCAAGATTTAGAAAGGACTTAAAATGAGAATTTAGACACTTTTTATGCTCAAAATGACCTATTTTGATCGTGTAATGAGTTTAGGAGGGGTTGGAAATTGTCGGGAATGCCCCTCCAAAAAATTAGAAAAATTTCAACTTTGGAAGACCTAGTCCGCGATGCGGACTTGGCGCGCACTAGTACAATTTTTTCCAAAAATTTTCTGAATGAGTTTTTCCAATCTCGTCAATTGTCTTAAAAAAGTGATTGTCAAATCCACAATAGGATTGATATTACAAACAAAATTTTGAAGAACACTAATTTTCTCGAAGGAAACCTTTGATCTTGGAACCATGATGCTTGTTCTTGAGAAAGAATTTTTTTTGATAAAGTTCTTTGAGTGGAAGAACTTGAAGAAATATTGGATGAAGAGCTTCTCTTTAATTCTTGAACTCAAGCCCTTTAATTCTTGAATTCTTGCCGTAAAACTTTAAAGTTCTTAATGAAGAACCTGATTATTGAAGAAGAACAAAAAAGAAATCGTTTCTTGAAATTCTTAGATTTGTTTTCTTGAAAACCCTATGGTTATGATTTAGGGTGTCCCCTAGAAATTCGTGATAGATGAAGAAATTTGGGTTAGAAGCTTGAAATCTATGGAGAAAAACTTACCTTGATGTAGAATTTAGAAAGAAACTCTAACTTAATATGTTTCTTGAAAATTCTTAAGCGTTCAAGTTTAGGAGTGAAGGAGAGAATTTTAATAATGAAAAACTGATTTTCTACATGTTTAGGGATATTAAAATAATTTCTCAAAGATTTACAGGGTAAAAATACCCTAAAAATATTTAAAAAGGCGTCATCTCACAGAACCATCGTGGACCTCGAACAGATTTGTGTATCTCCAATAAAATGATCATAACTTATTACTTCAAATTCAAAATGAGGCAAACTTGATGATGTTGAAAAGAAGACTCGAAGACCTTTAATTTAATTGGCTGTGAGAAACCTATCACTTTATATTTTAGGAGATATGATCATTTGAAATTGATCCTTACATGAACCTATGCGAAAACTTAGTCAATGGAAATTCTTTGAACTAGGCTTTGGTATAAAAAATCTCTTATGACCCTAAACCACATTTAATACACATTAAATACTGACAAATTTATTCTAACATGTAAATACAATTTAAAGTCATTGGATCACCTAATTTTTATAAAATCTTATAACAAAAACTCAATCAATTAGGACGTTTTTAACTCAACTTTATGCTAGAGGGTTCTTGTGACCTTATTCATCTCTAAATCTATTCTCATTCTAAAGTATTGAATTTAACACCTATACTCAATTAGAAATCATATATATATATGCTTAAAAACAATTTGAGGTGTGAACAATATCTCTCCATTGGAATCATTCGTGCTCAAATGATGATCAATCAACGAGTTTACTCAAGCCACGAATATAATCGAGAACTGAAATGGTCAAACTCAAGGGTGAATATCAACTCACTAGAGGACATCGTACCTGAAGTAAGAAAAGAAATACAATCTCGAACCCTTCCATCAAAATTTCTCACAACTCAAAAAGAGCTATCAACCCTATATACGGATCGGACTACCATGATTAAGAGACACGACTGATATATTTTATGCTTAACAACTCATCTCAGCTACTCTCTTATTTTTGTATATTACACTTCGCTTACGAAAACCTATGGCTCCCATCAAAGCTTAGTCTGATTTCATGCTCTCTCGGAATTCAAGCCTAACTCATAGTCACAAAGTGATACCCATAAGATGATCATAATTATACAAATCTAATCCATGAGATTTATATTCTATACCTTCGTAGTGACTTTCTTCAAGGGAGTACTACTCCTTATCCCTGTACTACAATTGTTTTAAACTCTTAACAAGAAGTCGTCAATATAGCTTACTCGTATTATTCCTATAAAGACAACTACATATTCATGCCTATTACTTTAACCATTTTTTGGCTTTTTTTTAACTCAGTATCACTTAAGAATTTTTCATGCCTACCTTAGCATCTCTGCATCCATAATTGTATCAACTCCTACCAAAAGGAACACTTATATACCTATATGTCCATTTCACATAACAAAACCTCATCTTGCTCCTTCTCCATATTTATAGCCCTAACTGAAATAAGCATACCAATACCATTACAATAAGGAATACTCTCTCCATCTACCATGACTTATATATTATTATTATGATTATCACTATTAAGACTAGAAAGAAAAATAACTAAAAAGGCTTAGAGTAATAGATCATAAGCATGATTTATTTAAGAATTTTGATCAAAGAACATACTTGACGTAATATGATCGTATAACATAGGTCTGAAAATTCTTAGATCCATGAGATAAGATCGAGATCGCTAATAATTCTATTGTTTTACTCAGTTCAATACTCATTCAAAATAAAAAATTAGACATAGGATGCGTGGATAAAATCAATCCAATGTAATGATAACCTTACATACCTTAGAAACTGATATTACAATCAAAATTTTAAAGAACACTAATTTTTTTGAAGAAAACCTTTGATCTTGGAACCTCGATACTTCTTCTTGAGAAAAGAAATTCGTATATAAAGTTCTTAGAGTGGAAAAGCTTGAAAATATATTGGGTAAAGGACTTCTCTTTGATTCTTAAATTCTTGACTGCTTTAGAATTCTTGATGAAAAAATCTAGCTAATTCTTGAAGAAGAACAATCAAGAAATATTTTCTTGAAATTCTTGAATACACTTTTTTGAAAATCCTATGATTATGATTTAAGATTTCTCTTATAAATTCATGAATAGATAATGAAATTGGGGTTAGAAACTTGAAATCTACGGAAAAGAACTACTTACCTTGATGAAAAATCTTCAAAAAAAACCCTAACTTGTTATGTTTCTTAAAGATTCTTGAGTGTTCAAATTTGGGAGCGAAGGAGATGGGTTTTAATGATGAAAAACCGATTTCTCATGTTTAAGGACATTAAAATAATTTTCCAAAGTTTTATAGAACAAAAATATCCCCAAAAATATTAAAAGAGGCGTCATCTCATGGAACCATTGCGGACCTCGGACAAATTTGTGCGTCTCCAGTAAAATAGTCTTAACTTTTTTATTTCGAACTCGAAATAAGGAAAACTTAGTGGCGCTGGAAAGAAGACTAGAAGACCTTCAATTTAAGTTATGGGACACCTAATGTTTTATTTTCTAGGAGATATGGTCTTTTGAAGTTGACCCTTATATGAATTATGCGAAAACTTAATAGGTAGAAATTCTTTGAACTAGGCTTGTTGTAAAGGATCTCTTATGACCCTAAGCCACATCTAATACACTTTAAATACTTAAAAAAAATTCCTAAGATGTACATAAAATTTAAAGTCACTAGATCACCTAATTTTTGTGAAATCTTATGCCAAAATTTAATCGGTTAGGAAGCTTTAAATTCAACTACCTAATTTTTATGAAATCTTATACCAAAACTCAATTGATTAGGAACGTTTTAACTCAACTTTATGCTAGAAGGTTCTTGTGACCTTAATTCATCTCTAAATCTATTTCCATTCTAAAGAATTGGATTTAATATTTATGCTCAATTAAGAATTACCTGGTCTAACCTTTTACTCACATGAAGGATAGCTTGATCTTGTATTAAAAAATTTTTGTGGTATTATATTTGATTTCAAGGTATGTGGGTATTTATCCATGGATCGGATCATCAATGGGGCCCAAAGAAATCTCTACTTTTTTCACCCAATTTAAGTATATATTTTATGGGTCATTCTAATTTCTACTCAAATTGCATGAATTATGATTAAATTGATGATTATTGATCTATTTTGATACAAATTGATGATCATTGCATGAAACTGATTATTTTATTATGGAATCTCTACAATCCTATTTTGGGTTAATAATCTACATGATGAGTCTTGTCCAATTCTTATCCAATTATATGAATTCAGTTTCAATTATCGTTTGTTTACTCTATTAAATATGAATTATCATTCAATTGCATGATTTGATTATTTCTATGTAAATTCTCATATTAGCTATTAGGGTTCATGACATGAATTATAGTTTACTTGACTATGATCCTATTTTATGATTTTCTTCAATTCTATGTATGATTCAAGTATAAAACTATAAATTACACGAGTTTAGGTGATCATATAGGCTCATGCCATGATCAATTTCAAGTATGAATTATGAATATCTTAATGAGTTCTTTCAATTATGATTCAATTGACATGATTTCTTATGATTGTGCATAGATTCCTCAAATTCACATAATTCTAAGTTGATTTACTACAAATTCATGTCTTTACCCTAAATTTCATTATGAATCATGAACTACTAAGGATCTCATGCATGCTTTTTAATGATGATGAATGAAGTTTCAAATAATGTTTTCATGAGGAATGAAGGCTTGTGACATGATTTATGCTAACGAATAATGAAGGCAACATTTAAAATTTCGTGAAAGTAATTCAACTATGATTTATTAAAGTCCCTTAAATAATGAATGGTGATGGAGGATTTCTCACCTAGTGAAGGACTACATAGCTATCCAAAGATTATGCCTTTATGATAACAAGAGGTTAGGAATTGGATAATTTCCCTTCCACATGACATGACATGATATTACTTTATGACAGATGATTCTCTATTCTTGTGAGAGTACTACATAGCACCGAGTTGGACTAGAGGTGAATACCTATCCCAGAACTACTTGCCACCATAGGTAAAAAGGGACTAGAGGCGAACGCCCAAATCTCTAAGAGGTGAGTATCCAAAATATAAGGCTTTGGAGGTGAGTACTTGAGTCAAAGAACTAGGGGGTGAGTACCCAGTCCACACATGTAACTTAGTGGATCCACTTCGGCTTTAGGAGATTCACCTTGGCAAGTGACTTTCCCTTTTTCTTTGGTGTATGGTTAAGTGTATGGTTAAACATCAGAATTTCATAGTTTAGTTCACATGATATCATGCCAGTTACGGTCTCTTTCATTATGTGTTATGCCTCTCATTTTTGGTTCATGATTTCTCTTATGACTTAAGATTCGTACTACAACTTATGAACCTTACAAGCTTTAATGAAAACTTACTATGACATATGATTTTTGCACCCATGCATTGTACAAGATTTTCCTAAGGTTGCATTATGAAGTTCAAATGGTATTGTGATGATGTTCACGCTCCAATAAGAAAGCGGTCACTGTCAGCAATTAACCTAACAGAGGTTAGGGTATAATCCATAGGGAATACAAGGTTTGGTTACAAGAATTCACTATCAATCATTTCAAGTATCTATAAATAGGGTCTCTAAATAGAGGGGGGTTGTGGTTTAAGAACAAAAACAAAAATAAACACTACACTACGATGCGAGAAAACACTCAATTTAAGGGTTAACTTGGGAATTGTGTTCCCCATAGTTCGTTGACTCAATTACTCTAGGTAACATAACTACAATTGGAGATTCATATGTAGGACGATAACTTAGGTTCTTCCAGCCCTCTTGTGAAGGTAAAGGTCGAATTTCACCATGGCGCTTGGTCAGCCACCATGGCGTGCCAACTAACCGTTACATATTGTCCCAGTCAACCTCCCCTTGGTCAAGTTTGGTTGATTATACAAGAACACATCAATCGAATCTTGTCATCTACTTCCCTTTTCCTATTTGTCGCTACCTTGGTCGGGATCGTGATAGTAGGCGGGGTTTGGTGTTGACCACCAACAAACAACAATCATAATGAAGGGAAACAGACAATACATGCAAAACCCCAATCGTAGAAATGCAATAAAACTATGTCATATCAAGTCAACTACCCATGGTTCCCATAACCCCAAGTTGTGGGTGCTTAGCTACTCATGGCTAAGGCAAAACTAACAAGAATGCAAATATAAAACATGGTTATGATGTTACCCAAAGCAATGAAGAATAAAGGCAACACCAATTGCAAACCAAAAGTTTGATAGATTGACAATGAGTACAAGGCAAGATTTGCAATCCCCAAAAGTGAGTTTTCCAAGAGAAAATGATAAACTAAGCTAAAACCCTCAAAATATATTTGAGAGAATATTCAAAAGCTCTCTTCTGTTCTGATGTGAATTTCTCTAGTAAAATCCTAACTTAAAGTATTTATAGTACTTACAAAATAATCCTAAAAATTACACAGAAAAGATAGTTGGTAGCTGGTACGTCTCACAGGTACGACTCATAGGGTGACATACGAGTCATAATCGGGGTCTCATATCAGGTTGTTGGCATCTTTGACTCAATTGGTACGACCCACTAGTACGAGTCGTAGCTTGGGCTATGACTCGTATGCTCTTCTCATAGTCTATCCCTTCAGTTGTTAATCCAAAGTTTGGGCTCTCCATTTCCTGTTACGAGTAAACCTATACGAGTCGTAGTGAGACTTACAACTCGTATGATGGTTCTCGTAGGGCTGACCTCCACTTAGCAAATGTGTGATTTTTGCTCTCCGTTTTCTGGCTACAAGATCACCATAGGACTCGTAGCTTGGGCTACAACTAGTACGTGAGCTCATATGTCCTATGCTTCAGCAAAATCTGCAATTTTTCTCAAAAATCATGTCAACCTACCTTTCCTGCAATAGCAACACAAAAACACATAAAAAACCATAAAAAGTCGCATTAAGAACTCACAAAATCCCTTGTTTTAGGTATCAAATGTATTGTATTTTGACAGCATATCAACACCCTCAACTTAGAATTGTTGCTTGTCCTCAAGCAATGACTCAATCTACGCAGATAATGAGAAATACAAAGCAGCTATACCAATGGTATATACATCATTCACTCTAATCCAGGTACCCAAGTATTATTTTCAAAACCAGATTGCAAAGCTACTAAGCACGATAAAAACATGATGATGAATCTGGCAACCCAAATATGATAAGCTAAGGAGCACTAACCATCCACAATCACAGGTATAGCCATATACTAATCAAGTAGTGCAAATGCCCTCAGAGAAAAGAAGTCCCTCTTACTCACTCAAGAAGCATTAAGAATTTAGGGACTGAGGAAGCACTCTCACTCTCACAAATGAAATTCATGCAAAATGACTAATAGCATGTGCCTCTATACTCATCTTCCGACTTGGTAACAAAGTGGATTTGGATCACTTTAGGACTTGTGGGCATGTAACACAAGTTGAAGGGGCTTTGGTATGGCATTTTAGGCAAGTAGTGACTAAAGGCAATCTTTGAATCATGTTTACTAACACTTTTATCTTCATAACCCGACCATTTTCACTAAATCCACCCTGAATCTCCTATTTGAAGCTTTCCCCGGGTGTTTCATTCTCTTTTTCAGCTGTGCCTTATTTTTATACTCATTTTTGCTATTTTCTTCAATTCAAGACACTTTTCTTTTTCCTCCTCGGGCTCATGATTTTTCACTTCTTTATTTATTTCCCAACTAACCACCTCATTGTTTTTACTTTACCACAATAAGGGCCACCCTCAACTTAGGCTTTTAGCTTGAGGTGAAGTACATAATATCTAATCTCCAAACTAGGGCCACCATTTATAGCTACCCTCAACTTAGGCTTTTAGCCTCAATCAAGGTTTACATGTTCAAGGATAGACCAGGGCTAATATCAAGGTATTTCATGAAACAAGGTTAAGTTAGTAAGGTGTCAAGAACAAATGAGTACATGAAAAGCTCAAAAATTTGGAACAAGGGATTTGCTTTGCCTTATTTGGTAGGTCATTTAGGCTAAAAGTAGGTTCACTAAAAGAACAAAGGCCCAAGATCCTTTCCAAATCAACTACATCACCAAACCACTTTCAGAGTAAAAAGGCAAGTTTTGACTCTATACATGATGTATAAATGCAACAAAATAAGCTCACAACACACATGGCATTGCATCCATAATCAAGTATAGAGTCACAAGTCTTGCTTCAAGCCTCAGCTTACCTTCACATTATCAGAACAAACATTGCAAGATACTCCAAGTGCATGCATGCATCAATAACCACAATCTAAAAAATTTTGAGGGTACCCAATTTTTGAAATCATTCAAAAAGCATTTAAAGACTCATGTATATGCCAACAGATAATACTACTACATATTTACACATTATCTACACTACCTAAACATGCCGGTTCAACAGAAAATTAAACAACCACAAGTATAAAGAATCACGGTAAGAAAACCTTAGGATCAAAAGTAGGAGAAGTTATAGACTCGAGGCTACTCAGACTTCACCTTAATCCATAGCTTCCCACACCCTACCAAAATCGAATACTTTGTCCTCAAAGTAAAGACATGAATGAAAAACCAAACATGATAACATATATATATATATATGTACACACATTAAAAACCAAAAACTAGCATCTAAAATATAAGTAAAAACATCATCCAACATAAAAACATTGAAAAATATCGAAAAAACAACATAATAAAAATATTGTCTAACAGAAAGAATAAAGTATCCATATATAAAAGATAAGTATCATGGTGCTCAAGAACCGGTATCTGTCTGGTTAGTAGGGTCCTGGGTCACGACCACCTCCTTTGCAATCTGGGTCACAGCTGTACCTAAGCTACCCTCTCCATGTGAAGGTTGTTGCTCCCTATCTCTCTGTATAATCGCCAATAGAATTGACACTTGTACCACCTCCTTTGGTATCGGCTCTTCCTCCGGTGCTGCTGGGGCATCAGGTCTAGGCCTCTTCTGGCTCATCTCTAGGTTATCTGTCTCGAGGAACCTCTTCCCATGAGCATGCAGGCGGTCAGCTAGCCAGTCAAATACCTCATCGCCCGCCAATGGCACTTCTGGGACTGCAACAGGGGCTGCTAACATCTGTAATAAGTCGACCTTGAACTTGGCCAACTTCTCAGTCACCACCGCTCGTGTCAGCAGGCCTAGTGCCCTTAAGTCTCTGCTGGACTCTTTCCTCGAAAGCATCTACATGGACTGCTCTAACTCTCATTAACCAAATCACGGGAGAATGCCTTTATCCTCTCCTCTGAGTCCCTTAGGGTCTGGCTGACCTAAGGTCTGAACTGTGCTGCTAATGCCTGAAGTCTAGACTCCGCCGTAGTCGCCCTGCTTACTAGTGTCTGAAAAGCAACAACAGAGATAATAGAATTAACTTGTAATGTAGATGCTGCTAGTGCTGGAGTACTGGAGGATGGCGTGGACTCAATCTCAATAGCTGGTGAAGGCTCTGAGTTGGCTGGAGTAGTGCTGGTGGTAGTTGGAATCGAGCTCTGAGTTTGAGGCTCGGCTAGGAATGGATCTAGGATGGCAGGAGGAGCTGCATGTGGTAGGGACACCAGGTTCTCATCATTCTTTTTATCAGGCTGGGATCCATAGTGCATGTGGCCTCGATATGCTGCTCTTGATAGCAGTTTATAGGGACACCTGCTCCACTGCATAATCGGTGGATCAAAATAAGGAATGGCAGTGAGGTGTTTGTCTTGACGACAGACTCGTGGATCTGCTCCGAGATAATCAGGGTCTAATTGATCTCATAACCAGCTAGAATGCTGGCTAATAACACTGCTCTCTTCAGTGTGATCACATTATCCGTGAAAGTGCACTGGATACGCCAACGGATAATGGACCACCAAAATTTGGCCCGGATAGAGAGGTGGGCTTTAATTATCGAATCCACGTGGTTTGTAACCGATGTTAGTTTGAACCTCCCATATCTGGCTAGCTATCCACTGTTACAGCTCAGTCTTGGCCCTAATATTTTTTCCATTCACCACTCTCCTTATTTTGTCGATACGACTGTCATACTTTGCGGTGGACTGAGGCACTCTATAGGTGGCCCAAACTAAATCCGTCGAACAGCATCCTCCAAAATAGGAACTCTACGACCCCAGATTGGCACCACCCGTAACCTCAGCTGCTCAATCAGTAACCCTCGGAGAAGTGTAGCAAGATAGGCTGCATAAAACTCACGGACCACGTAAGGGGCATACTTGCCCAGTTTCTTATCTCTTAATCTAATCTTGGCACCTTATCTAACCCTGAGTCATTCAGTCTAGACTCCTTACGAAATTGCTGCACCAGTTTTCCTTGTCCCTTGGGCTCTAACCCTTGGTCATAAATCTCTTTCATCCCTAGGAGACACCATCTACGGTCGACTGGGGGCTGTGATTGGACTTTTTCTTGCTGGGACTGGGAGGTGCTCTCAACTACGACTCTGACCCTAAGTGTGAGGGGGTCATCAGTGGTAAGCTGCTCTCCGACCCGTCTCCATTACCTTGGTTTTCCTCCTCTTTAGGCTGGGAGGAACTGCTGACTTCCATCGGTGTCTGAGCTATGCGTGCCCGGGTCTGAGGTATATTAGCCTCGGGGTCTATTTTGACCCTATGAGCTTCTAGAGACTCCTCGAATCTCTCAGCCTCAGAAGATTCGTCCACCAATCTCCATTGGTATGTCTACATTGCTCGTTTGTCTTTTATAGGCATGATATTTGCAAGCCACCCACACAATATATGTGAGCATCAAGATGTTTGAACAAATGAATCACATAATAAAGAACAAGACAAAAAACTAATCCAAGTATAGATAATCACTTATGCAAATGCAGGTTTGCAGATACGAGGTGCAGTTACGACTCGTAGGGGGACCTACGAGTCGTAGTCTGGCCTCGTACCTCTTTGCAGAGACCATTTTTAAAACTCAGTCTGGTTGACGAGACCCTTACTACGAATCGTAGCAGGTACTATGAGTCATATATGGGTCTCATATGAGAAACATGAAGGAACCATAGGTGACTGAAGCTTGCTACGAGGGACAACTACAACTCGTAGGAGAGCCTACGAGTCGTAGGGATGCCTCGTAGCTGAAAACAGAAGGTACCAAGAGTGCCTACCACTTCCCCACAAAAAGCACAAGCTAAACAAATACAATTCAAGATTTGGCAATTATAAGAGCAACACAATAGATTTGACACATCAATGGACCCACTACAAAATCAGACAGTTAAAATAACCATTACCCCCTAAGAATCAAAGTAAATTCCACATTATATAAAGCATATCCAAGGATGGTTTTCCGGGACACCGAAGGTGGCAACCCGCACAACGAGTTCTTCCTTCTCCGTCCGCAGCGCTTGCAACCTCCTAAATTCATCTCCAAACTTGCATTCTATTGAGGTGCAGGTGCAATTCAAACAATTTCAAATAAGGCTAAAAAGACGTGGCATATTAAAAACCTACCCCCATTTCCAAACATTCCACTCCGAAAATAATGTGCCCAATGTTTAGATCACAATTAAACACTACATTCATGGGACCATTACTTTCACAATTATGACACTATGACCACTCATACAAGATTTTCTAACAAAAATAAAAGTATAATAGAATTTTAAAGCACTCAAACCCTACATTTCATCTCTAAACACAACATTATCACATGGGTATGACTCTTTGGTTACATAGTCATCTCAAGAGTAAAATTCACCAAAGTAATGCACTAAATTAATCACGCAGCTTACCCAATGAGAAAGGAATCAAACCGATGCAAAGTAGAGAGCAAAAGATGCAGAAAACCCAAGAAACATAGTGTCCTCGCCGAAGTACTCACCGAAAAATGATGTCAGTAGCTGGAATTTGATCGGAATAGTGAAGAGGGGTAAAGGTTTGGGGATTTTCGATGGAATTAGGGTGTGGAAATGATAATGGGGGTCAAATTTTATTTTCTTTTTATAACAAACAGGGTTGCCCTTTAAAAAGTTGCAGATTAGTGCTACGAGACCCTGAGTATGAGTCGTAGGGTGATCTACGACTCATAGGTCCCGATCTCGTAGTAGTCCCAACACTTGTGAAAATTTAGAATCCATACCTGGGCACTACGAAACCCACTTACGAGTCATAGAAGACCCTACAAATCGTAAGGTTGGCTCGTAGTATGTGTGCCAACTTCTGATACTCATTGTTTCCCTCTATGAGGCATGACTACAAATCGTAGTAGTGACTACAACCTATAGGCCTACTCGTAGAGGTTGCTCCAAGTGTTATTTTCTCACATCTTCAGTTCCTTAATTTCCACCTGCAGAGCAAGTCTCAAAATACAATAATCTTCAAAATATTACAAATGCACCAATGTCTTTGAACTTAAAACAAACAAACACCCTACTACATAAAAATTCCAATCACTAAACATACTTAAAACAAACCAACAAATATAAAAAATGCTTGGGTTGCCTCCCAAGAAGCGCCTTGTTTAACGTCGTGGCTCGACTTTGTCATGATCCTTCATCAACAATCATCAAGGGTCTACACCTCACTCTTCAATTCATCCAGGTGTTTCATTGACTGGCGGATGTGGAACACTACTTGTGCATCATTGACCCTAAACCAAAGTTGACCCGAATCCATATCCACGAGAGCTCTTCCAGTGGCCACAAATGGTCTTTCCAAAATAATGGGCACCACAAAATCAACCTCACAATCAAGGATCACAAAATCCATAGGAAAGATGAATTTATCGACTTTAACAAGCACATCAAGAAGCATTCCCTCCAGCCTTTTGATGGTTCGATCCGCCATTAGCAATCACATTTTTGTCGTGGTGGGAGTGCCAAGCCCATTTTTGAATATGGCAAGAGGCATTAGATTGATGCTCGCTCCTAAGTCACACAATGCTCTCGCGAACTCAACATCACTGATGGTGCAAGGGATGGTGAATGCACCGGGGTCCTCTCATATTTGAACAAGGCATTTGGTCATGGAGCTCCTGTGAGAACTCTTGACTCAAAGTGAATTTCTTTGTCACCAAATCCTTTATGTACTAGGCATACTGGGGCAACTTCTTTAAAGCTTCTAGAAGAGGAATATTGATGGATAGTTGCTTCGACATCGAGAAGAAGTGTTTGAATTTACCCTCCTCTTCCTTTTTCTTAAGCCTTTGAGGGAAAGGAGGAGGAGGCTTTGGATTTGACTTCAATTTTTCGTGCTCCCTTACCTCTTCACTTTGCATCCCAACAATCTCTAAACCTTCTCCCTCAACCACAACTTCGCCACCAAGACCCTTCTCATCAACTTCATCCATAATCACCGGCATAGGGGGATCTATGGTACTTTTGCCGCTTCGAGTCATGACTGCCAAGAAGTGCCCATCATTTTTAAGACTTTGAACTGTATTGCTTGGTAAGGTGCCCTTTTGTGTTAGTTCAATTGCAAAGAAACTTGCCCAAATTGTGGTTCTAGTTGCTTAATCGCCACTGAGTGAGACTCTATTTTTTGGTTAATACTTGAAATATCCGCTTTCATTTCCTTCGAGGTCTCATCTTGGTGGTCGGCTCACTTCAACAACTTGTCAAACATCTTATCAAGCCTAGAAGTGCTTGGCACAAATCACGGTTGTGGGGTGACACATAGGGACCATTCCTATAAACATCTTTTCTAACCCATTCGACATATGGCACCCTCTTCTCTTTCATAGTTAACCACCTCGGTTATCACCATAAGCACCATCACGGTTGTAGCTCCAATCTTGCTTCTCCGAACCTTGCCTCCAATAGTCCGAATTGGACCCTTGGAGGTTATTCCGGAAACCCGCCGCTCAATTACTCACAAAAGAAGCACCTTTATCAAAGAATGGATCTTCATAGTTGGGAGCCTTAGAAGGTTGGTGAGTGACAGCTTTGACACTTGCTCGATTTTGCTTCAAGACCAAGTCCATACTTATGTGAAGTTGAGCAAGCTGCTCCATGATCTCTTCATTGACCTTTGCTTGCTCATTGTTGGTGTTGACCGCACAAGAAGTTTTCATTGCACCTCGCTCTCGTTTACCCCATACTCGGTTGGTTTTAACCAATTGCTCCATCCTTGTGGCTATCAATGCAAAAGGTTGGTGAAGAAACATGCCTCCCATGATTGTGTCAGTGCAAGCTTGACTATTCTCATCAAGTGCCCGATAAAAAATCTCAACCAAGGCATCATCAACAATCTTGTGATAGGGGGACCATCCTCAAGCATTTGGTAAATCTCTCCCATGTTATGCTAATAGAGTCACCCAACAATTGGTCAAAGTTGTTTATTTGATCCTTGAGCTTCAACTTCTTAGATCTTGGGAAATATCTTTCAAGAAACGCTCTCTGAAGCTCTGCCCAACTTGATATTATACCCGGAGGAAGCTCAAACAATCACACAGCTGTACTTCCAGTCAATGACAATGGAAACACCTGCAAACCAACGACATCAAGAGAAAGATTTTGTGTCCCAATGATACTCTTGCAGACAAACACCACATTATGGAGATGACAGTGGGTATCTTCTAAGGGTAGCCCTGTGAATAACCCACGATTTTGCAGCATTTGAAGTAATCCACTTGACACCGAGAATTTAGCGTCTGCTGGTAGTGGGGGAAACACTATCGCACCAGTAACGTCCATAGCCATAGGGTTCAAACGATATTGGTTCCATCTATAAGCGTTCTCGTTGCAGTCCCTAAGTTATGGCATGTTATCCCTTGGTGGTGGATTCTCCTCTCTCCCCATATCATCATTCATATTCATTTCCTTCTCAACCGTGATATGCTCATTCAGTTGAGTCATTCTTCTAAAGAGTTGTTGGATCTTCAAATTGATTGGAGCTCAGGATTTGCCTTGGCTCCTTGTGTTGGGATACAACCTAGTATACCCTGCAATTAAAATCAAACAACAAAAACAAAAACAAAAGTAAAATACAAGAGAGTCTAGAAATTAATACTTGAACTAACTAATAGTGAAATCAAGTCAAAACCTAGCCGTATTCTCCGGCAAAGGTGCCATAATTTTTTATGATGTTCACGCTCCAATAAGAAAGCGATCGCTGTCAGCAATTAACCTAATCGAGGTTAGGGTCGAATCCACAGGGAATATAGGGTTTGACTACAAGAATACACTGTCAATCATTTCAAGTATCTATAACTAGAGTCTTCAAATGTGGGGGAGGTGGGGGTTTGTGGTTCAAGAACAAAAGAAAAATAAACACTACATTACGATGCGAGAAAAAACTCAATTTTAAGGTTAACTTGGGAATTTTGTTCCCCATGGTTTGTTGACTCAGTTACCCTAGGTAACATAACTACAATCAGAGATTCATATGCAGGACGATAACTTAGGTTCTTCCAGCCGTCTTATGAAGGTGAAGGTCGAATTTTACCATGGCGCTTAGTCGGCCACCATGGCATGCCAACTAACCATTACCTATTGTCCCAGTCAATCTCCCCTTGGTCAAGTTTGGTTGATTAGACCAGAACACATCAATCGATTCCTGTCATCTACTTCCCTTTTTCTATTTATCACTACCTTGGTCGGGATAGTAATAGTAGGGGGTTTGGTGTTGGCCACCACCAAACAACAATCATAATGAAGGGAAATAGATAGTACATGCAAAACCTCAATCGTACAAATGCAATAAACCTAGGTTATCTCAAGTCAATTATCCATGGTTCCCACAACCCCAAGTTGTGGGTGCTTAGCTACTCATGGCTAGGAAAAACCAATAAGAATGCAAATACAAGAAATGGTTGAGGATTTTACCCAAAGCAATGAAGAATGAAGGCAACATCAATTGCAAACCAAAAGCTTGATAGATTTACAATGAGTACAAGGCAAGATTTACAATCCCAAAAAGTGGGTTTTCCAAGAGAAAATGATAAACTAAGCTAAAACTCTCAAAATATATTTGAGAGGATATTCAAAAGCTCTCTTCTGTTCTGAATTTTGAATTTCTCTAGTAAAATCCTAACTTAAAGTATTTATAGTGCTTACAAAATAATCCTAAAACTTATACAGAGTTAGCAGCTAGTACATATCGCAGGTATGAGTGGTAATCGAGGTCTCGTATCAAGTTGTTGGCATCTTGGACTCAACTGGTACAACTCGTAGTCTAGGCCTTCAGTTGTTGATCCAAAGTTTGGGCTCTCTGTTTCCTGTTATGAGTACACCTATACGAGTCATAGTGAGACTTACGACTCGTATGATGGCCTCATAGGGTTGACCTCCACTTAGCAGATTTCTTATTTTTATTCTCTGTTTCTAGCTACGAGATCAACATACAACTCGTAGCTTGGGCTACAACTCGTAGGTGAGCTCGTATGTCCTGTGCTTCAGCCGAATCTGCAATTTTCTTTAAAATTCATGCCAACCTACATTTCCTGCAATAACAACACAAAAACACATAAAAATCCATAAAAAGTCGCATTAAGAACTCACAAAATCCCTTGTTTTAGGCATCAAATATGTTGTATTTTGACAGCACATCATATTGGCATTTTGTCATAACTTATTAATACTTTTCAAAGGATTGACTTATCATGTGTACTTACATTGACTATTGCATCACTGCTTATACATAATAAATTCAAATTACTAATGCATATTTTATTTGCATTATATTATAATGTAGAGATTGACGATTTACCCTACAAACTCTTGTAATTGGATAGAAGACTTGATCACTTGATTGGTGTGTCCTCATGCTTCGGGAATTACTTATTGAGTTTTTATGTTCTTGTTACCCTTAGACTACGTCATCACTTCTAAACTATTTTTTTTCTTGTTCGGGTGAGCTAGGGGCTTGTTCTATGCCATCACCTATGTTAACATAGTAAAGGCATGTCTAGATAAAGAGAATGTGTAAGTCCATTTATTCAGACCTAACCTTTACTTTTATTGTTAGACCTTACCTTGAGATTTACCTAGTACTTGCTTCCTATTGTGATTGCCTTTACATTATGAATGCTTATGTGCTAAGATGGGTTGGTCGAGATCCTTTGGAGCTCCAATCACCTTGTTACACCTGGCCCCAACTTGGGATGTGACACATAGTTAACGTGAAGGTTAATGTTACTGACTCTTGGAGCCTCAAAAGATGTAGTGCTTTTCTAGAACCCTGTCTCCCGAGTACTATAAGCAGAGGGTAGGAAGTTGAAGGATAACTGATTTTTAGTTACAAAGATCCATGTCAAGTCACGAATATGTTAAAGGGAGGACAAGCTCCTAGACCTAGTAAATATTAATGATAGAACAATAGTTGTTCATACTCAAAAGATAATGAGTCCAGTTGCTCAAACGTTTAAATCAAGAGGCGTAGAGTAAGAAATGAAGGACATAAACTGTGAGTATGAATTGTTCTTTATTAGTCATTGCATCAAATAATTCCCTTTGGATTACTGACAACAAATGATGGTGATAACTTTCGATGGTCAACATAAAATGAAACCAACATTCTCTTGCCTACAACAATAAATTTCAAGTCACATGTCCACCTTCCCAATCATCTTTAAGTGAAGCATCAGAACATACACTACAGGATAACACTTCCAGCTTCAAAGCATATCATCATTTCATATTGAAACGCCTACAAAAGGATGCTCTGGAAAGTAAAGAATGCATAAGAAAATCTCAGGCAACTTTACGTTATATTAGGCTAGTTACAAAGAACGCACGAGCCTAATAATTATTCATAAGTTTATCTTTAATGATATAAATAAATGTTATTAAATCATTTATTAAGTGCAAAATAAATATTCAATAAATATTATTAGTATTGATTAATTTTAAGTTTAATGATTAATTGATTTTAAATTTTCACTCTAAATAAATTGTGTGTCTATGTGTGTGTGTATAGTAGCAAATCATCTCATTTTTTGTGGAAATATCATGTAAAGTCCACTGAGATGTCTTTAATTAAAATATTCTGGTCATTGATAATTAATTTTTTACTCAAAAATACACAAATATTACTGACAGTCAAAATAACGAAGCTATAGTTAAAGTATATGAATTTAAAACTAATGATTATAGTTAAAGCGAGTTTCATAATTTCAAAAAACTTTTACACTATTTACATTAAAATAGAACCAAAAAATAATTATTTAAATTCACATAAGAGGGAGTTTGGGATGAAGCAGGCGCGCGGACGAAAAGGTGCCTACTTCACCTCCAACTCCCTCTTATATAATAAGAGTGTTGGTAAAATTACAAAAAGTTACAATTAACAATTGAAAACTAAAATGAAGAAAACAAAAGTTTTCCAAGTTGAGACGCGGATATCTTGCTCTCTTTAAGAATATTCAAGCCCAGTGCAGTAAAAGTTTGCACTGGTTCAACAATAATCTTCTTCACTTGTCCCCTCCAGAATACAACAGCCTAAACACAAAAGTGTAACTCAACAAACTCTGGACAAGAGTTGAGTCTCAAGCTCCACAAAAGAGCACCTCCCTTCAACTTATAAGAACTCTCGTTTTGACAAACTTTATGCACTCTATATTTTTCCTCTTATGTTGTGTACTCAAGAAAATGAAGACCACCACTATTTATTGTTATGATAGTGTTCCATACAATGAATAGAAAGATAATGAGGTAGTTAATAGAGAAGATAAATAGCCTATAAGTTACATAGGTTACAAGGTGTAATAATAGAGAAATAAATGAAATAATTGTGAGGGCAACAAATGCCCCCAACGTGTAGAGGGAATGTTGAACACCTTAACGGGCATAACTGCTTAACATGAGTAGTAATTCCAAATTGCAGTAATGCTTCAAACTGCCACAAATGGGCACTAAGTAATGACCACTTAATAATGCCAATTAAAGGTTAGCAAACAAAGGAATTGACACATTTTTATAATATTAAAAAGTAACCAATAATACCTTGCTTATTTTAATATTATAGAGAGTCTATCAGTTGAAGGAAGATTACTATGCATAATGAAGGTGCACTCTGCATGAACCTCCATTTAGTGAAACAGTAACTTTTACTCCAAAGTCGCAGTGGTCTCAGACTTGAACTATGAATGCTTAAGGGAAATAAAATATTACTACCCACACGTAATAATCAAGGTGTTAACATGAGCTTTACTAGACACACATTACGACCTTGTACTATCTCGATTTCATGAGTGTCTTTGAGAATGAGCCCAATTATCATAGGAAGCGTCCTACTTCCGCACTCACATAGGTGAAATCTGTCGAGAGTGCTCCTATAATTTTAACACCCCACCCATATAGGATACAAATTTTATTAAGAGTTTTAAAACTCAACCTCCACAATTCACTATAGGAAACAATACACTTACATCATAGGGAGGGAATGAAATTAGTGCCTTTTTTCACAACAAGTCATCATATGATTTGTTTTTCCTATTGAACCTAGTTATAGGATCTCTAGTCCCCAGGTTGAGTTTCCTCAAATATGATTCAAGAATTTAATAGGCTTCAACCCCATCCCCCCTCGATGTGCTCCAGTCCTTTTCTCTTGTTAAGGTCTTAGTAAGAGGATTTGGAAGATTATAACAAGATTTGATATAATCAACATTAATGGTACTACTTATCAAATATGATCTTACACTACTGTGTTTCCTCCTTGTAGGTCTGGATTTACCATTATAATAACAGTTTTGAACACTACCAATCACAGCGGTACTATCACAACGTAATGACCGTCTAGGTCATTTCTATGATTTTGTTGTTATTATGTTGATTGGAACATGTGTATAGTGACCTCAGGATTATTGGGGGTGGTTATTGGTCGGGTTATTCGAGAATTATGTGAATTTTTTTGTTAATCGAAAAGTTATACTCGTAAAATAAATTTTTTGGGTAAAGTTCTAGTAAATGGTATCAGAATGAAATTCTACTGATCTCATCAGCTCCAGAACAGTTGAGTTAGGCTAGGAGCATGTCCAGTGCAATTATATCATGGATTGCAAATTTGGCTGCCGAAACTAGTCAATAGTTGACTCTGTCAATGCTCTCGGGAACCATGTACTAGATGAGAATTTTGATAATGCGGTTAGCTTTAGAATGCAATTTTATTCTAGGACAACCTTTCGTTTGATACCGAGGACTTCTGGATATAATTTGACCTCCGAGGGGATTTTCGTTAAAAGTTGCGTATAAAGAAGTGGGACCCTCACCTTATTTTAGGAAGCTCCATTGGAAATTCAAACAACATCGTTGGATCTGGAATGTCAAAATCCATTGGGTTACATAATTCATTTCTGAAAATCCAGGAAGTTAGAATACATATATACATATATATATATATATATATATATATATATATATATATATATTATCCAACT
>JAPFFP010000088.1:9337962-9358817 GCA_026153255.1 Solanum medicagineum
TTTTTTTTTTTTTTAAATCGTTGAAACAAAAATAAAAACTCGGTGATTAAATTGACGCAGTGGAGGGTAAAAATTGGGTGTCAACAATAAGTTTCTCTCTCATGGGTAACATCGAAAGCAATTTGAAAAAGAGAGTTTGGGTACATCTAGAACAAACTCAAATGCATGATTCATATGAGTAATAGTACACTCTTTCTAGTCAGTAAACTTAGCACACTAGTCATCTTCTCTCAAGCTCGTTACAGTCTCTCTACCACTCTGACTATTCATCACAGAGGAACTTATTGATAAGGGTCTAAATATTACTGTCTCTATCACCTTGTGGGTGAGGCATAATTGAAGGGTTTAGAGCAATGCACGAATTATCATAGATTTCTTAGGAATTAGCTCTATTGCACGATTTAGAATCTGAAAAGAAGGGAAACTTTTTCTAAATGTCAATAGTCCCTCATTTATAGAATTGGGGCCCTCACAATCATAAATTAGATTATATAGACATGGCTTCATAGACACCCTAGGACACTTGAACTTTGTGTTATGATACCAAGTTTGTCACGCCCCGAGCTATACCCTGGACGTGGCCGACACTCAGAAACCATTGCTGATTCCCAAGTGAACTACTTTGCTCAATTTGCTTATTCACTTAACAGAAGATTTAATAAAACAAAAGAAAGTACTCAAGTAGACATGCAAATTCTCATGTAAAATAATTTTGTATCTTGTATTAAAATAACTCATTGTTTCAATTGAAATAAATAATAATAGTTTTTCTCAAAATTGACTCTTAATGTAAGACAGACTCTACTATTCTCTATCTAACTTAGTCTATGAAGCCTCTATTAACTCATAAAAAGGTGCCAAGACATGTTCAAGGCTACCTCTAGACAATAAAAAAAGAATGAACTAAAATAAAAGGGTTCCTCCAAAAGTAAGGAGGTCTCACCACAGTCTGTGACTGAATAGATCTTCAACGAAGTGCTTGCTGAGGATCTCTAAAATATGTACCTGCATCATAAAATGATGCAACGCTGAGTGGCATCAGTACGTAGAATGTACGGTATGTAAGAAGCCAAAAAGTACTAATAACAGGATACTCACTTTAAAACTAAACTTTGAGAATAACTTAATTGACAAAAGTATGTCATCAAGTAAAACATATGTCTTTGAACACGTCTAAAAGTTCAACTTAATATAAAAGAAATACTTGCTTTAATGCATTAATGAGCACAACTAAATATATACAAATATAATACTCAAATGCTTAATGCTGTAAATAGCTCAACTCAATTAAATATGCAATATAATAAAAAGAAATATTTTAATAAAGAAATAATTAATCTTAGTGTGTAAAGTAATAAACTTTACTTCTTGGGGAGTTTCGCTAACCGACAACCATTACTATGAGCGTCATGATGATAAAACGTCTTGCCCACGTTGCCAGAGCCGTCCTATACTTTGCCGAGGTAAGGAACGAAAATTAGGGGAGTGGATCCATCCCAAAATTGGGCCATCTCAGTGGCGAGTGAGGAGTTGTACTTTGGTATATTCCTATCCTATGCTGGCTACGTAGTTTATAAGTTTAAGTTATTATTATTACCCTCATTCATATTGGTACTCAACACTACTCCCAAAATTAAATATGCTCATACTTAAAGGAATATTCTCGGTCAAAGTATTACTTTCATCTCTTTGGAACTAGCCCAACTCAACATTCCCTTAACTTTTCTCAAGACTATCCAAAATCATAGGCTTCATGCTTTACTATTCATAAAATTCTTATACTAATACTTTACTTGAGTTTAAAGAAAGATATCAAGATTCATAGATTTATAGTAACTTTGGGGTTTAACTAGTTTAACAATATAAAGTAGTATCTCAACTTAAGACTCCAATTTAGTAAAAGATTTTAGTAAATCTCATGCTTTTCTTCAAAAACTCATTAAATCATGCATCATCTCATCAAAACATATTCCCCAACATGTAACTCTTTGTACTCAATAAAATACATATATAATATTAGTTTAAATTACTCTTTTATCAATGCATAGAAAAGTCATCATCTTTACTAGAACATGTAAAACCTTTATTCAAAATACTTGTTTAATGCATGAAAAATCATCAATCTCAATATTAAAGAATGTATAGGAAAGTCATGATCATCAACTTCCTTATGGTTCATGGGAAAGTATCCACGAACGAAAATTCCAACAATATAAGATATAATAATAATTATAACTCAGTGCATAAATATGTCTAACTCAATGGAAGAGGAATTAACTCATTTAGAATTCAAGAATTAGGGTAAAACTCTATTTGAACTCAATTATGGAGAATAAACATGTGGGGCGCGTGGATAAAGTCAGTCCAACGCTATGGATAGCCTTACATACCTGAAAAGTTGATATCACCATCGAAGTTTGATGAATACTAGCTTGCTTGGAGAAAATCTTCGATTTTGTTAGTTCTTTTAAAGTGAAAGAACTTGGAAGGACGTTGGTTGAAGGAAATCT
Organism: Solanum medicagineum; assembly: GCA_026153255.1. Taxonomy (NCBI): domain Eukaryota; kingdom Viridiplantae; phylum Streptophyta; class Magnoliopsida; order Solanales; family Solanaceae; genus Solanum; species Solanum medicagineum. The sequence continues at coordinate 9,340,473 of JAPFFP010000088.1, forward strand.
CTTTTATTCTTGAGTTCTTGACTTAGAATCTTTAGAGTTCTTGATGAAGAACCCTGCATTCGTGAAAAAGAAGAATTAAGAAATCCTTTCTTGAGATTCTTGAATTCGGCTTCTTGAAATCCTAGGTTATGATTTAAGATTCTATTAGAGATTCATGAATAGATAAAGAAATCTAGGTTGGGTAGCTTGAAATTCATGAAGAATAACTTTACCTTGAGGAGGAGTCTTGGAAGCTAATCCTAACTTGATGACTTTCTTGATGATTCTTGAGTGTTTATGTTTAGGAATGAAGGAGAGGGTTTTTAATTATGAGAACTAACGTTTTATGCATTCTGGAACCTTAAATAGACCCCTAAATGTTTTACGATAAAAGTACCCTCAAAATAAATTAAAAAACAACATCATATCTTATCTAGTAAGGGTCCGCGTCAGGTCTGCGACGCGCTCCAGGCGCGGACCTTTAGACAGCTCTCCACTCCTTCACTAAAATGGTCATAACTTTCTACTCCGAACTCCGATTAAAGTAAAATTGGATGTGTCGGAAAGATAATTCAAATACCTTCGATTTGATATATTACGGGTCACATAAGTCATTATACTTTAGGGGATATGGTCATTTGAAGTTGACCCTTCTATCGACTCATACGAAATCTTAGGTTCTAGAAATTTTTTGGACTTAGCTTGATGTAAAAGATACCTTATAACTCTAAATCATATCTAATATACTTTAAATACTTAGGAATTGATACTAGCATGTATATACAACCTAAAAATCTTTGGTCCATCTAACTTTTATAAGATCTTACGTTAGAATTCAAACGCTAAGAAAGTTTTTAGTTTAACTTCGTACTAGAGGGTTCGTGGGACCTTAGATCATCTCCAATTCTATTCCGATATTAAAAATTTGGTTTTAACACTTATACTCAATTAAGAATCATTAACTAAAATCCTATATCCTATGAAGAATGGCTCAGTCTTATCTTAACAAAAAATTAGGGTGTTACATATCTATCAAAGAAAATATTACACTTACGCAGTTTGTTGAAGGCTCCATTCAATAGAATAAGTGTGCAAATCTTGTGTTAGGTCAAACCACAAGTTGATTTTGTCTTCTCTATTACCCAATCCATCAACAAAAACATTTGTTGAACGGCAATAGGTTTTGTATCCACATTTTTCAAAAATTTAAAACCAATCTCGGCATGATTTTCGTGATACGAAAATAACTGTATTATTGATCTAAATTCATCAAAAATATAAGAATTTTTTTTTAAAAAAGAATACATCAATTTTAATTTTATGCATACATAGAAAGGCACAACGGTGCCTGCAAAATTTGTCGGTGTTTGCCTGCATGAGTCTACTATAACAAAGGACCAGATCCCTCAACACAGATAACAAGAAAAATACAAAGTAAAAACATAACAAATTTTGAGTGAAAAACCTCCTTACTCAAGAAAGAAAAAATCACTACTTGATCCACAGGATTTTAGTCAAATTTCACTAACTTTAAGGAACAAAATGATCCACAAATCCCTTTTCCTTTTACAAGCAAGTGAAATACAACCAACTCCTAGCTACCTCAAACTAAGAACACAAGCAAGAGACCCAAAAAAGGAATTTTAAATCAAAACCTAAGAATCCTTTATAGAATAGGATACTATTTACATTAAGAATAGGGAAATATGACTAAAGAAAGCTTAAAATGAAACAATGGAAGCCTTTGACGACATAGCTATTTTTTCAGTATATTTTCATAATGGTAAAGATGATATCTCAGTTGTAAATGTATTTGGGATGACAATATGTATTTAAGCCACTAATTGTGGAATGACAACCCTTTGGGACCACATACTAGACCACTCAATTTGGAGAAAATACATTGGCCAACATACCTGTCACACTGTCAATACTCGAGCATTACTGAATTCAGTTATTTGTAGACACGAGTCATTATCAACTAGATATTGCAAGATACTATGCTTACTCTAAGATGGGATCAGGTCCCATCCCAGTGTTAGTCAATGCACCAAAACTATTTTCAATCTATACATATATTCTCTTTCTGATGATGACAAAAAACTTAGTTCAACTACCCTTTTTGATAGACAAATAACAATTATGTATTAGCAGTGCACAAACATGGTACTTTCCCCTTTTACACCAAGTTTAATCATATTTCCCCTAAGTTTAACCATTGTTTCCCCTTAATTGTCGGTATCAGCTTAATCTTCATGTCAAATTGACCAGACAAGTAGAAATCATTTGATCTCATCACCTAGTCTGAAAAAGTGAAATGAAAAAACATAACAAATGTTCAATCATTATTTTGGTAGGAACAAGAAAAGAAATTGAATTTGCATTTCAACTTATTAATTACCAGATTCTCTATCCAATGTCATGTTTCTTGTAAGACCATTTGTAGGTGTGTTTATACAGAAAATTAGTAAAAGTCTCATTGAGACTACAAAAAGGACAACTCTATTCATGTATATATAATGAGTACAAAAAGGATACTTGTAAGGAAACAACCAGAGAGAGTACAATGTGAATAGTAGTAGCCCGAACAACGGGACTAAAAGTCTCATGGTAATCAATAGCAAGTTGTTGGTGAAAATCTTATGCTACAAGCTGAGCTTTTTAACACTTAATTAACCTGTCTGAATTATATTTGATATGATAAACTCACTTACAATCAACTAAGTTCATGTGTGACTGAAAAGGAACAAGTACCCAAGTTTTATTATCCAAAAGCGCATTAAAATCTGCTCATGGCTTGTCGCCATTTAGGATTTTTCGCAGCTTGAGAGAAACAAGAGGGTTCACAATCCTGAAGAAGGGTACTCAAAGATAATATTCTTAGGCTTAGATATACCAGATTGTGACGGTGTTTGCATTAGATGCGATGGGATGGTAGATGCGGAAGCGGAAGCAATCATAATAGGCAACAAGGTTGATAAAGATGTAGAATTGTCAATAGCACGGGAGCTACTAGATGGATCTGTATCTATTGTTGGAGTTAATGAGATAGAACAAGTAGCAGAAGGAGAACTAGCTAAAGGATGACTAGATTGAATGGCGATCAGTTGCGGTGTAAAAAATGATGATGTTGCTACAAGAGGATCTGGAGAGATGGATGATGAAGACACGTCTGAAGGACAAGATACTAGACTGTATAGAAATACCGACTCATGAAAAAAAACATGAAGACTAACATAGACACGACTGGATTTGGGATCTAGACAACAATATCCTTTAAAGTTAGATGCATAACCTAAAAATATGCAACAGATCGAATGGGGTGTAAGCTTGTAAGGGATTCGGCAGAAAAGTTGGGAAAGCATTCACAACCAAAAACGCTGAGAAAATTATAATTCGGTGGTCTATGAAAAATGTTTTTCAAAAGGGGAAAGACCTTGTAAAATAGATGTTGGCAGTCTATTAATTGTATAAACAACATAGTAAGTAGCATTAACCCAAAATTGTGATGATAAAATAGCTTCTGTGAGAACGGTATGCACTATTTCAAAAATGCGTCGATGTTTCCTTTCAGCAACCCCATTTTGTTGAGGACTATCCGGACACGACTTACGAAAGAAAATACCCGAGTTAGAAAAATGTGAGAGCATAGATGTGTTATTAAATCCACCACCACAATCACTTTGGAAGGCCTTTATTTTAGTGCTAAATATGTTCTCCACTAATTTTTGGAAAGTACAAAAATGCAAAAACACTTCTCATTTAATTTTCATAGGATATAACCATGTAAACCGATAAAAATCATCAACAAAAATAACATAGTATTTAAATCCCAAGTTTGATAAAATGGGTGACTGCCAATCATCTGAATGAATTACATCTAAAGGAGAAGAAGTACAGTGATCCACTAAATTAAAGGTAATCGTTGAGATTTACCTAATCGAAACGGGATAAAATTACTACTAACAGAATTAAGTAAACTAATTTAATTATTTTTCCTAAGACGATCTAAAGTATGAGCGCAATTATGTCCTAATCGACAATGCCAAATATCTCCAGATTGACGTATAACAACACATGCTTGAGGATAAGAGAACACTGATGAAGATAGTAGCGGATAATCACCCTCACTGGAAGCTTGCATGATAGTTTGAGCCGAGGCTTTGTCTTTTATAGAAACAGAAAAAGAGGCAAAAGTAACAGCACAATTGCTATCCTTACGCAGCTTTTTTATAGAAATTAAATTATGACGAAGTTAAGGGACATGAAACATAGAGTGCAAGTGTAGTAGATGGGACATAGAAGGTAATTGAGAATATGCAATATTCTTAATATTAAGCAAAGTACCATTTCCAACCAACACACGATGAAAGCCAGTATAAGGGGATTTTTGCAAAAAATTACCTTCAGACAGGATCATATGAGCGGATGCAGCAGAGTCAAAGTACCAAGTAACATCATTTGTTTCACCAACAGAGATAGTAGCAAAGGACTTAGGAACATCATTAGCAACAAAAACATGATTGAAAAGATTAGTACATTGTAATGCAGAATGACCAAGATACCCACAAATTTGACAATGAGTAGAAGATGGGTGCACCTAAGACTCCCGGGGATGGTGAACTAACAGATTGTGAATGATAGGGATTAGGAGAAGCATTACCAATACCTAACGAATTTCGCTCATGAAAACCATTGAGTGGAGAGTTGGATGAGAAAACTTGTGGTGATTGATTGCGACCACCAGATGAGTCTCGACCTCTTGCTCTATCGCACTGACCTCTATAATAGGAAGATCAATCTCTGCCACGACCTCTTTGAGATGTAGAAGAGTAATTGGAGGTATATTCTAAGCAGTAAAGGTTTGATAAGAGACACTAGAGTCCAAGTCTTTGAAGTGTTGCAACCGTTGCTCATGAAGCAAAAGTTTGGTGCGAAGTTCTTCAAGAGATAGTTGGCCAGGAAAATGAGTAATAATACCAACCAGTATATCATACTCCCTTCCTAACTCAAGAAGAATATGATTAGGAAGATCTTGAGAGGAAACTGGAGAGTTAATTGCTACAAGGGAGACCACTATTGTCTTAGCTTCTCGGAGATACTAATCAATAGACGTAGAGTTTGATTTCCGCAGTGTAGTCAGTTGGCGCTTAACTTCTATTGATTTTGCCTGACTAGCATCCCTAAAACGTCTATGTAAGGATAGCCAAATATCGTGCGATGTAGGTAACAAGTGAACATCGACAAGGACTTCATGAGACAAGGTTGCAAACAACCAAGACCGTACACTTTGATCAACTCTAACCCATGAATGATAGAGTGGGATAACTTGCTGGTTGTGGGAGACATTACATAAAAATTGAGTGGGTTAGGGCGTAGAGCCATCCACAAAGCCAAGAAGATCATGAGAGATCAACAAAGAGGTGAATTGAGTACACCAAGTAAGATAATCCTCAATGGAATTAAGCTTGATAGTCACCAAGTTAGTGATATCAGGTATAGCCAAAGCTACGATGGAGTGGAAGTGAGATGAAATTGTTGGTTCTATTATTCTAGCGTGAGGTGGCCAATCTGCCCTATGGAAGAACCTGGCAGAATACCAGGACCAATAGTATGGAGAGGAAGGGAATGAGAAAAAGGAGGAAGAGAAGGAATAGGAAAAGATGAAATAGATGATCCCGACGAACCAACAAATGTAGATGGAGGAGGATTAGTAATTGTGTAGAAAAAAAAGCGAGACATTTGAAGAAGAGGAGACAGGCATCCCAGAAGCCATATTATTAGGAATAACTAACCGGACAAAGAAGAAAGATGTGGACTAACGAATAGATTTGGGACCGCCCTGAATGTCTAATACCATGTACAGAGAACTAATCAAAGTCTCGTTGAGATTACTGCATAGCTCTATTCATGTATATATTATGAGTACAAAGAGGATACTTGTAAGGGAAATCAGTAAACTAGTGTAACACAAACTCCAGAGTAGGAGTCCTACTAGTCATAGACTATGAGTCTGTCAAGTACATGAACTAGGAGTCCTAATAGTATTTACGTGACTAGGAGACCATTTTACTTGTAAATCCTTATTAAAATCTCCTGTAGGATTTTTTAAGCTATTATATTATGAATAAACAAATGAAAAGAGTCACTAAAAAACAAGTCTGGTCATTTTTTCTTTTGAAAACTTTTTCAAACTGAATAGACTACAAAGGATGAGTACTAAGAAATGATTTATCATAATTCAGATTGTTAAATATAAACAATCTAACATGAAATCCTATCATAATTTCAAGATCATAGAACTATATGATTTTAATATAAATTTTCTTTACACATTAGTTTAGTCAAGAAAACATAGCAGAATCAGCCATGAGATCTTGACTTGATCACTTGAGCGAAAATCTTTTCTTGTTCTTAACGAAATGTTAATTTTCTCTCTTTTACCTTTTACTGATTTCTTTATATTCTCATGTTCTTTGTTAAGTATATTTGTATTTGACCACATCTGTATTTACTAATTTTCACAATATATTTGTATTTTTTTTCATAATTTTGTACCCTTTATTAAATAGTATTCATCATCAATATGTATGTTATTTGTATTTATATTCATTTTTAGTGGGTATTTAATATTCATTTAAAAGATATGTCAACTAGGTCTATATTTTATTTCTAAGAATGTTTGCAATAGGTATTTCCTTGTTTCTTTTTCATCCACACTTTTGCATCATATCCTATTATTTTTGTATTCAGTCCTTGAAAAATAATCACATACAAAATGCATAAAACATTTAGAATCATAAGCATCACATATAAAAGGAAGGTCTACGATTGATCTTAGGCGTATTTATATGCCTAATTAGCCAATAATGCCCATAAATAGAGTGAATTCGACGGACAAATTAATAGAGTCTAGGTGTTTGTGTGTTGTTTTCTTAGATTTTGCTGATGTAAGGCCAAGTACGCCTGTTGGTTGTGTGTCTGCAGGATTTTGCTTTGATTTGAAAGTTCGGGGTGGAAGCCGGACTCGATGGAAGAACACAGGCCGGAACGAGGAACCTGAAGATCTATAGAAGCAACCAAAAGACCAAAAATCCACATGGCAAACCTAGGTACAAGGTTATGGAAGTTGTTAAATGCAAAAGGGCGCGAAACCCAAAGGAGGTATCTTCAAAAGTGTGCAGGATTGTCCAATCAACAAATTAAGCAAGAACATAGTAAAACAATGTGTCCGCATCGCGGACCTGAGGACCCGACATGGAAAAGTCAAAAAATAGAATTTTAATCATTTATCTATCTTAGACCTTAGGTTTATGTTGGTTTTTTTTTACACAAGAAGCACTGTAGAGGTGTGGGAGAACTAGTTTCCACCAAGAATTTGGTCAGTTTAATCTTTAGCTTTTGGTTTTTAATGTTCTCCACTTCATTCATGATGTATTCCACGTCTATGAGTGGCTGAGCCTCCATATTCTGGGTTGTAGCCATAGACTATGGGTAGTTCTTAACTTTTGACATCTATGAATGGTTCCTTTCGATTATTCCTATGTTATTTATATCTATACTTCAAAGTTTGGCCAATTAGGGAGTAAATTTGTTGTTCACTCTGGATTCGAGAGATGTTAGAGTGGATAGAACACAATAGTATAGGGAGCTTGTTCATACTAGGAAACTAGGTTGATTAGTGTAAGGGAGACTTGTGACAACTACCCTTACACCTCGCTTGATTCATATACGGGAAGATAGCTTTAACGCATTTTTATTGGTCTGTCTATCTCCCTCTCAACGATGTAATTAGGTAGTCAGTAATGGTAGACCGTCAGAGGCGTGTAACCCTGTTCAGGTATATTAAACCCCGTGAATCAATAATCAAGAAACCAGACGTAGAGAGATATTGTTAAGACTAGACAGAGTCTTAATGGTTACAACCTTGGAATTGCATTCTTGATTGATATCTTGTGTGAAAGTCATAGTAGTTATTAGAAGTTATTTTTTTTACAATTTATTTTTCATAAAACAACAACCCTTTTTACAAAAGCACCAGAAACTTGATAACCGAGAGAAAGTACGAATTACATTCAAATCCCTTGGGTTCAACATATCGGCTCCTTACTTAGGGCCACTGTATTACTTGTGAGACCGCGTACACTTTCGTGTGCTAGGGAAGCAACAAATATTTGTTGCCGTCGCCCGGAACTTTGAAACGAATTTGTTCATTATCAAAGTTATCGTGTTTTATGGTGATCACTACATCTGATCTTAGCGGTGCTTTTGCACAGGCAAGCGAGTTCTAAACTGGAAGATCAGGACTCTTGTTTTCGTCAATCAAAGAGGAGAGCAGGAGTTTTGTTTGAAACTCTGCCAATTGAACTGGTTGAGCTGGAGGATTAAGAGGACAATAAGGTGGAGGTTGATCCTATTGCAGAAAACATGGCAAATCTACCTACACTAGTAACACCGACTGCCGATACAGCACCAGCCCCGAGGCCAGTAAGGGACGTAGCAATCCCAAGAACTACAAATGTCACGAGCTGTTTTGTCAAACCTGATCTTGGTGGCCAGTGGAAGATCAAATAGAACATGGTCCAGTTGCTACACTCTAATGGGCAATTCACCGGGCTCCCTCATGAAGACCTACAAGTCCATCTTCAGAACTTTCTTGAGATTGCTAATACTTTCATCCCCATGGGGGTGAATCATGACTACATGAGGATGACTTTGTTTCCCTTTTCACTGTTGGGGAAAGTCTAGAAGTGGTTACAAGTTGAGCCACCTAACTCCATAGCATACTGGGATGATTTGGCTCACAAGTTTCTCACCAGATTCTTCTCATCGGGCAAGACAACCAAGCTAAGAAGCGAGATCTTGAGTTTCAAGCAGAGGGCAAGCAAAAACCTATATCAGGCGTGGGAAAGGTTCAAAACTCTATTGATAAATTGCTCACACCATTGCCAAGCTGACGAGGTATTGGTTCATACATTCATTGAAGGGTTGGAACCCAATACCAAGATTCTTCTTGATTTAGCTCCAGATGGTCAAGAGTTGGAGAAGACGTATGATGAATTATACGCTCTTCTAAACATAATTGCTCAGGGCAACCCAGAATGGAATGGAGGATCCAGCAGACCAATAGTGCAGAAATAGGCTGGGGTCTTGGAGATTGATGCTATAACTAGCCTACAGGCCCAAATGTTAGCGATGCAAAACATGATGACCACGAACCTCAACAATCTGGAATTGGGTATAAAACAACAGATTCCATTGTCAGCGGGTTAGCAGCAAGCCCCTGTGAATATGGTACAACAACAACCATGGGGTTGGTGTAATATATGAGGGGGAGGAGATCGTACGGCTGAATTTTACGGGTCAAATCCTGAGGCAGTAAACTTTGTCAAAAATGCTAATAGAGGAGGCTATCAAGGATTCAGGAACATGTATAACCCAAATTAGAGGAACCACCCAAACTTCTAATGTGGTGTAAATCAACAGAATCATGGGCCACCATAGCAAAGACCACAGGGTGAAAATGCATATCAGAATCAGCCGGTCCAATAACTTGCAAGACAGGCTAATCCACGCACCATTACTAATAATGAGGTGCTGAGATAGATCTTAGCCAATCAAAATAGGAAAGAAGAAGAAATCCAAAGGAACAAACAAGATCTGCTGAACTTAGAGAAGCAGTTGGGACAGTTAGCCACTTCAATAAATTTCAGGCCTCAAGGAGGCTTGCCAGACAACACTGATCCTAACTCAAAACAAGTAAATGCAATTAAGTACACGGAGTGGGAGGCCTCTAACAAAATTAATTCCCAATAAGAAGAACGGTGAGGGACAAAATACTACACAGGACACTGAGGCTGGCAATCCTAGCCCAACAACTGACAAGGCCACACCATTACCAAAACCTCCTCCTCCATTCCCACAAAAGCTCAAGAAGAGAAAGGAGGATGACTGTTTTCAGAAATTCATCGGGCTGCTAAAACAAGTACAGATTAACTTACCTTTGAGTGATGTTTTATAGGGGATCCCGAAATATGCTAAGTATGTCAAGCACATCGTTGCTAACAAGACAAAATGGGCAAAGTACGAGACTGTGGCATTCACAAAGGCATGTAGCTCCAAGATTCTTAACAAATCACACTTGCCCGCCAAGCTAAAAGATCTAGGAAGTTTCACTGTGCAAGTAACTGTTGGGAGCCATCTGAATGCAAGGGGCTTGCGTGATCTTGGGGCTAGCATCCTCATGCCCACATCTTTGTTCTTACAATTGGGGCTCAGAAGGATGAAGCACACAAATATTGTATTGTAGCTAGTTGATCGGTTAGTGGCAAGGCCGGATGGAGTGATAGAGGATGTCTTAGTCCAAGTGCGGTCTCTCATCTTCCCCGTGTACTTCGTCATCCTAGATTTTGAGCCCAATCATGAGGTTCCATTTATACTTTGGATGGCCATTCTTGGCTAAAGGAGGGGCATTGATTGATGTTGCAGCAGGGAGGCTCACCATGCTAGCCCATGATAAGGTAGAAGTGTTTGATGTGTACAAGGCAATGAAGCCACCAGCTGCGTATGAGGATTTAGCAATCATAACGGTGATAGACACTGTGGTAGCTTTAAGCCAAGTGGAGATTAAAGACCCACTAGCCAGGGTACTGTTAAATCAAGTGCTAGTGGATGATGCAGAAGCCAGAGAGATTGAAAGTGTGCTGAATGCTCACAATGTGAGCATGTTAAAAAAGATGAATGAACCTTTGAATAGGGTGTTGAGACCACCTCCCAAACCCTCAGTGGAAGAAGCTCCTAAGTTAGAGTTGAAGCAGCTACCATCACATCTCAGGTATGAGTATCTTGGCGAAAATAATACATTACCTGTAATCCCGTCTGCTTCCTTGACTGCAGTCCGGTAGAGGCGACTGTTGCGGTGTTGAAAAAGTGAAAGAGAGCTATGGGCAGGCAAATGTCTAACATCCATGGCATTATCCTATCCCTCTGCATGCACAAAATATATATAGAGGAGGGCCACAAGCTGGTAGCTCAATCGCTGAGGCAGCTAAACCCAATCATCAAGGAAGTAGTGAAAAAGGAGGTTATAGAGTGGTTGGACGCAGGGATCATCATTCCCATATCAGATAACAAATGGGTGAGCCCTGTGCAATGTGTCCCCAAAAAGGGTGGGATGACGGTTGTCACCAACGAGAAGAACGAGCTGATCCCAACTAGGACGGTGATGGGGTGGCGAATCTGCATTGACTATAGGAGACTGAAAAATGCCACCAGGAAAGACCATTACCCCGTGCCCTTCATTGACCAGATCTTGGATAGACTAGAGGAGTAGGAGTACTATTGTTTCTTGGATGGATACTCAGGGTACAACCAGATCACCATTGCACCTGAAGACCAACAAAAGGCAACTTTCACTTGCCCATACGGGACGTATGCCTTTAAGCGCATGCACTTTGGGTTGTGGAATGCACCAGCCACATTCCAAAGGTGTATGATGGTGATCTTTCATGATATGGTGGAGAACCTTTTGGAGGTGTTAATGGACTATTTCTCTATCTTTGGGGAATCATTTAAGAGCTGCTTGCAGAATTTGGATAGGGTGCTAGCTAGATGCGAGGAGACTAACCTCATCCTTAACTGGTAAAAATGCCACATCCTATTTAAGGAGGGGATAGTCTTAGGCCATAAAGTGTCCAAGAAGGGGTTGGAAGTAGACAGAGCAAAGATAGAGGTGATCGCCAAGCTGTCACCATCGGTGTCGGTCAAGGGAGTTCGGAGCTTTCTGGGACATGCGGGTTTCTACCGCAGGTTTATCAAAGACTTCTCAAAGATTATGAAGCCTTTGTGAACCTTATTGGAGAAAGAGGTACCATTTCACTTTGACGAATCTTGTTTGCAGGTATTTAAAACACTAAAGAAGAAGTTGGTGGAGGCTCCAATCTTGGTAGCACCCGATTGTGGTCTCTCATTCGAGATGATGTGTGACGCCAGTGATACAACACTGGGTGCAGTACTAGGGCAGCCGCAGAGATAAAATCTTTCGTTCCATATACTATGCCAGTAAGACCTTGGATGCATCACAAGGCAACTATACAGTTACTAAAAAGGAAATGCTAGCACTAGTGTATGCATTCGATAAGCTTAGAGCTTATTTGGTAGGGATATAAGTGGTGGTGTTCACAGACCACATGGCGGTGAAGTATTTGTTCAACAAAACGGATGCCAAGCTGCGCTTGATCAGATGGATCTTGTTGCTCCAAGAGTTTGACATCGAGATAAGAGATCGCAAGGGGAGTGAAAACCAGGTTGCTGATCATCTATCTCGCCTTGAGACTGATGCTCACATAAGTGACCAATCACGAATAGGAGAAGAGTTTCCTGACAAGTAGTTACTAGCCATTGAGGCGAAATAACTACCATGGTATGCTGATATTGATAACTATTTGGTAAGTGGTGTGTTCCCACCTGAGGCAACCTACCAGCAAAAGAAGAGGTTGGCCCATGATGCTAGAGCTTATATCTAGGATGAGCCATACTTGTTCGAACAGGGAGTAGAACGCATGGTACGGAGGTGTGTTCCAGAGGCTGAGATGAGGCAGATCCTAGAGAGATGTCATGCCTCCCCGTACGGGGCACATCATGGTGGTGAATCAGATAACACACAAAGTATTGCAATCAGGTTTCTTTTGGCCCACCTTGTTCAGAGATACTATTCAGTTTTCTAGAGCCTGCGATGCATTCCAGAAAATAGGAGCTATATCCCGAGGCATGAGATGCCCCTAAACAACATTCTAGAAATGGAAATCTTTGTTTTTTGGGGCATTGATTTCATGGGACCATTACCACCATACTTCGGGTGTCACTACATTCTTGCCGCCGTGGACTATGTATCGAAATGGGTAGAAGCAGCAGCCTTTCTTACAAATGGCGCGAAAGTGGTGAGCAAGTTCCTTAAAAAACGTATCTTTACACGATTTGGTACTCCAAGAGACATTATCAGTGATGGAGGTACCCACTTTCTGAACCAAACTGTGAAGAAGTTGTTGGCTAAGTATGGGATTAGGCACAAGGCGGCCACAACATATCACCAGCAAACTAGCGGGCAAGCGGAGGTATCTAACCGGGAGGTCAAGCAGATATTGTAGAAAATCGTAAATGCCACTCGGACAGATTGGGCAGAGAAGTTAGATGAAGCGTTGTGGGCCTACAGAATTGCGTACAAGACCTCGATAGGTATATCTCCTTACAAGCTTGTGTATGGGAAAATGTGTCATTTGCCCGTGGAACTTGAGCATCAGGCATATTGGGTAATAAAGAGTTGAACCTTGATCTTGAGCTCGCTAGCAGAAAAAAACTTGAGCAATTGGAGGAGCTGGATGAATTCTTCCTCCAATCCTATGGGAATGCGAAGCTCTACAAGGAGCGAACAAAGAAGTAGCATGACCGGCATATAATCAAGCGGAACTTCAAGCCGACCCAATAGGTATTGCTATTCAACTCACGTCTTAAGTTGTTTCCAGGAAAATTAAGGTCCAAATGGAGTGGAACATATGTGGTGGTAGCGACCACACCTCATGGTGTAGTGGAGCTAAAAGACGTGCCCACGAACCAAGCCTTTTTGGTGAATGGTCAAAGGGTCAAATACTATTATAGTGTGGACGCCAATCAAACAGTGGAGGCCATTGAGTTGGCCAAGGATGAATGAGCATAACATGCATCGTGTCGTGACGTGACGTTAAATTAGGTGCAGCACAAGAGGCAACCCATTGTGAGGTAACGTAGTTATGTTTTATTTTCCTTTCTTTCTTTCGAAAAAAATAGATCCCTTACTAAAAGTGACAAAATTTCGCACAAGGGTATTCCCCAATACTTCTGCGTTGCGGACACTGCACACTCTTATGTAACTTTTTTCGCCCTCCATTCTCTACGATCTGTAGGGAATTTCTTCTATTTTCTTGTTCTGATACAGTGTTTTTAGTGTTTTGAAGCATGTCCAGGTGTTCAAGGAATTTTTCAGAGCTCGAAGTTGAAAGTTAGAATTTTGTTGCAGCATAAAACAGTAGGCAATGGTTCCGTGACATGGACCCATCGCATATGTGCCCACTGTTTCTACATCCAGGTAAGTAATTAGTATAAGTGTGCCTTCACGTCCACTCGGTGTCGCAGAGTAGACGCGGATGCATACTGGTCTGCACTCAGGCGAATCTTCAGTTCGAAGTGTACATTAGTGTTGGCTCCGCATCACGGAGCCATCACAGACGTCTTCTGTTTTGAACGCCTTGGGGGGGGAATATCTTAAGTATTAATTCGCGTTCATCTCCGTGACGCGGAGGGAACGCGATAATGCTTTAAATTGTCAGGATGACAGACGTGGCCCCCCAATTTAATTCCCCCAACTACTTTTAATTACTCATCTACCCTTTCTTATTTCATAAACCCCGTCCCCAAACCCTTCTTTCTTCCATTTTCCTTTTCTTCTTCTTCCTTCTCTCCTTCCCCCCCTCCCCCCCCACGATTTTGAAAGCCACCACGTCTGGCACTACTTTGGTCGATCTCTCACTGCTCACACATCCCCCTCCTTTCCAGGTATGACTATCTACTTTGTCTTTGCTTAGTTTTGAGGTTCCAGGTTGGAAGTCTACCGTGTTATTTTGGGTAAATTCACATGGGTTTTCTGATTTGGTTGTACTTTTGCCTATGGGAGTGCAATGGTGGTGGGTAATGGGTATCGAAGCATGAATTTTGTATATGAGTGGTGTGGGTGAAAACCCTAGCTCAAATATTGATGTTTATGTTTGGATTGTGCAAAAAAAATGTCTAAGTATGAGGGTGAATGTGGACAATGTGATGATGGTTTGATCTTGTATTTGTTGAATAGGGGTCTTGGGGGGGTTCTCCACCACACTCTTTGCTTGAGATGGGATATAATTGGGAAAGTATGTAAAACTTGAAGTGTGGGGTTGAATCCTTGTAAATGTATTGTGGTTTTGGGGGTGAAATTCTGCAACACTGGGCTGACAGGAAAGTGTGATTGTCACTATTGCACAGGTTGTGGGGGTTTGGTATCGTGAAGTGATGTAGCTCGTATGTCGTGGGGAAGTCTGAGTACCTTCGCCATGCGGGTTTGAGTTTAAGTGTAGGGTCGTGGGTTTTGCGGTCAAGTACTGATGTTGCATTGTTTATCTTGCAGGAAAAATGTCTTCAAGTGCACGTCGTGGAGGCCAGCCAAGTAGGCTAAGGGCTACAAACACTAGAAAAAGGGCACGAGATATCCCAAATGTGCCCAGGGACACTAGGAAAAGGAAGCACCCTCAGTTTGGGGCCAATGCAGTGAACAAAGAGGGCATACGGTGGTACCAGTCTCATGACGAGACAAAGTACTATCCTGATGTCCCTATTGATATGGATTCCCTTCGGGAGGAGTTCCCCTAGATCTTAAATCGGTGCAATTAACTGAGTTTGTGCTTCCTCTTCCGACCACCGATGTCCTGCAACCTGAGTTTGGTGAGTGAATTCTATGCCAACATGAGCGTAGAGCCGAGGTCCCAGGCAGTGATTGTTCGGGGCTTAGAAGTCAACTTCTCACTGTTGGCCATCAACTGGATATATGGCACCACTAAGGACACATCTGCAGGCGAGATCAATGAGTTGTGTCGTCGCCCACCCTACCAAGATATTAGGCACACTATCTTTGGGCGTAGTCCACGGCGAGATGGGTCTGACATGCTGAGCGGGGCTATCGCCTCTCTTTTCCTTTTGCTCACATGTCCAGGGAGGCTAGAGTCATGGTGAAGATCGTGATGCACTCTTTCTTTGGGCAATACTTCACCAATATGACTAGAGATAGTGTTTGCCTCAGGTACGCTATCATGAGGGTCATGCAGTTGAACAATGGGGCAATCTTCAGATTATCGATGTGGAAGGCCAAGACCCATAAGGGTCGCAGATATGCCTTTGGGGGCCTTATTACTGCTTTGTGTCATGACGCAGGTGTCCCCGAGGAGGAGGCAGACTACTGTCTACTCATTCAGGCCCCCTCTATGTTGCCACTAATATTAAGGGTCCTGATATACACACGGGCCTAGTCCTGACTACAGCGGAGAGGGCCTACCGAGACGAGTTGATTATTGGTCGTATGTATGACCTTGAGATGTTGAGACACCGAACTGGCGGCCAACTATCCACGAGAGAGGAATTACAGGAGGTTGAGGTGGAATACCTGCTAAATAATCATGCCAAAGTCGTGTTATACATTGGAACCCGGTTCACTGAGCCAGTGGATGATGACATTCCTACGGACCTAGGGGAGGAGCACAAGGACGAGGATGATGAGGAGGCTGAGGAAGATGACATAGTTGATGCAATTCTGGTGTATGTAGGCGGTGAGCCCATCCTACCAGGTCCTGGTGATGCTTGAGCACCACAGTCCCACCTTGCAGGTTATGTATGGTTAGCACTAAGGGCAGTGCGCTTAAGTGTGGGGTGGGAATTCCTTTATCTATGTTATTGCTTATGTTATTCTATGATTGGCATGTATTAAAACTATTATTGTTGTTTTATGTTTAGGTTTGAATATCTTAATGTAGGGTTGAACATCTTTTAATTTTGTTGGGTCTGTAAATAATCTGTAACTATTGCTTTGATGCATGGATGCTCTTGTGTTGATATTTTATGAATGCATTAGATTGTTGGTAGTTGTATGTCTGTTGATAGTAGCTGTGTGTTATCCATAGTTGAGTGATAGGGGCCCTATGATGGATGGATGACGACCGTCCTAAGGGCATTCGTCAAATCGAGTTCATATAGAGTGTGGTAGTATGTAACGAGCATCGAGCGCGAACCTTTGAACATAGTAAGGGTGAGTGTTTGAACCTTGTGAATCACTGAGTATGCATTCTTAATTAGATGAATTCATGGGAATACCGCAATAGGAACTCTAGTACTAACCTTGTGAGGAAAATATGCCATGTGCGAGTGAGCCTATTGTGAGTCTCAGTTGTGATAGGTTCGAGAACTTGACCGGTATGTAGATTAGACCTGAGAGGAATCGGAAATAGAGGAAATGATCTAGGCATTTCGTTGAATGGCGAAATCAATCCTAGTTAGCCCTGTTAAGCCTTAGCCTATTCTTTGCCTAACCACATTTAAAGCTAATCCCTCTTTCTTGATGAATTACCCAATTTTGATACTAATTCCCTAGCGCTCGAGCATGGTGAGTAAGCAAAGAGGGAATGGGAGTGGACACCCGAGAGGATGTGAAGAAAAAAATTTGAGTAGTTTAGAAGAGTCTCCCAAAACAGTAGGGGTTCGCGTTGTCTTCGCTTCACGGAGCAATCATGGATGCGCACTATGTTGGGCCTAAACTTTGCCAGTTAATACAGTTCTAGTCTGCGATGCGGAGGCTTCGCAGATCCAGCGCGCATGCACATTGAAAAATAAAAAAACATGATAATATAAAAGAAATATTTTCTTGGTTTCTTTTTAATTAGTTCCCTTGGCTTAGTTAGTGTTTGTTTAGGGTATCCACATGTTGATAGGGGGTTATGTTGTGGTTAAATTAAATAGATAGGAGTACTCACAGCTTTAATTCAAGAAGGGTAGCTAGGGTTGTGATTAAAGGGGGCATGAGAAGAGGGGAAGTGTATGCTACGAGCGCGTGGGAATTGAACCGTGTCAGCCATATCCATAAATGTATCCCACCTACCCGCAGCCTACATTACAGCCATATAAAGACCTAAGTGATCCTCTAAGAAAATTCCAATTAGGTCTACGCTAACATTAAGGGCAAACTTACGGAATCTTGAAGCAATTTGATATATCTTTTCTGAGCATGAGCGTGGTTTGTATACCCAGTCTTGATCTTTTTACTGGATTTGTAGTGATGTGCATGGGTAATTCTTCTTGGTGAGGGCACATGATCAATCAGGGTTCCGAACTAGATTAACTGTTAAATGTTCGGCATGAGTCCGCATGTATACATGAGTGTAAAGAGCAAATGGTTTATGCTCGAGGCATCAGAAGTGTTCACTGTGATTCATAGAGTTCGACCGCATGATGGTTAGTGTACATACTACTGCAGGGAGTCTCATGTATGTATAGTGGTTTGCCTGAGGACGGAAAAAACTCTAAGTGTGGGGTGGTGATCTTAGGCGTTTTTATACACCTAATTAGCCAATAGTGCCTATAAATAGAGTGAACTCGAAGGACAAATTAATAGAGTTGGGGTGTTTGTGTGTCGTTTTCTCGTATTTTGCTGATGTAGGGCCAAGTACGCTTGTTGGTTGAGTGTCTGCAGGATTTTTCTTTGATTGGGAAGTTCGGGGTGGAAGCCAGACTCGATGGAAGAACGCAGCCCGGAACGGGGAA